>JAAEAF010002577.1:0-92047 GCA_011037195.1 Triatoma infestans | reverse complement strand
TTACTTCAACATCTATGGTTATTGGTGCCGGGAGCATTATCTAGCTACAGACAACACTGCCCAACACCGGACAGTGAGCTATAGAGGCTTCTATCTACCTTCCCTAGGGCGCTACGGTCCTACAAGAACCTGGGACGCCTTCACTATTTGTTGCCATCCGACCTATCCCGGGTTTTTTTCTCCAATTTCTTGTTTCCATCTCCTTTACAATACGCTTAATTCCATCTATCCAACTTTGTAGACGCCCTTTTCTATGTCTCCCTTACGGTTTACCCCCTGAGAGTTTTTTTGGAGGATTCTCTGATCAGGCATTTCCACGATGTGAATGAATGAAACCAGATCTGTTTCCTGAAACAGTTCTCGAAGTTCTTCGTTTTTTCCATTCTCCATACTCCTTCTTCATAGACAGGTCCATATATCCTCCTGAGTGCCTTTCTTTCCTAAACACTGACAATTGCTCACTTTTCTTTGGAAGTATTTAGGTTTCACAACCATATGTGACAGATGGTCTTATATGATAGTTTTGTACAACAGGATCTTAGCTCTACGGGTTAGACTTCTAAACTTCAATGGTTTCTGAAGAGCGAAAAAACTTATTGTTTTTTACTTAAGTTTTTACTTTCCAGGCTTTTATTTCTTCATTGAAATCATTCTTCTTGGTGACTGATAAATGTTCGAAATGCTCCCTAATAAACTTGTTTCCGTCTCCGAAGACGTGTTCGCCTAATTTTACTGTGGCGTCTTCCCTCCTTTCAGCATTTCTTAAGGTTCTCATATATACCGTCTTTCCATTGTTGATACGAAGACCCAACTTCATTGCTGCAGGCTAAAACTCTTGCAATACTAATGAGAGAGCTGCTAGAGGCTTCTAGGAAGAGAAAATCTAAGGGCAGTACTGCTACACTTGAACCCGCGAACCCTGCGTGGTAGTCAAGCGCGCTAACACTGAGCTTATCCCTTCCTTAATCTTTCATTTATTAATTACATAACAGAGAGATGCTAATTTTTTTCTTTCTTTCTGCTTTCTCTTTTTGAGGTCGATGGCTTCACAAGCTCAAGGTCCACCCGAATGGTGTGGGCAATTAAAACCAATAGGTATATACACTATAATTTTCGTTTTAAATATAAGTGTAATGTGTATTTAATTAAATGAAAAGTGAATAATAAAGTTTTATTTTTCAAAACTTGCAAGAGTGAGCGAAATGAAGAGAAGTTGGCTAGAGTGAGGGGAAGAAATTATGCTAGTGATGATGATGATGACAGAAGTTGTCACACGAGACGACACAGACTATGTTCTACACGGGGGGGGTAGAAGTCGCGGACAGATTGGCGGGCTGACCAAGCGACCGCGCTCTCTCGTTGTATGTGTGTACGATCCGCTATAATGCGTCCGAGGTCATAGACACACACACACACACTCTCTCTCTCACTCTCTCTCTCTCTCTTACCAAGTGCATAAACCTTCATCTCACCATTGCTACTACTATTATTAACCTAACCTAACTTATCTGTAACATTTCTTTTCAATATTCCATTAACATGTATGGGATTTATTTATAGAACATTTAATAGCAATCTAACAATGGAATTACTTAACGGTATTTTTCTAAAGAATAATAATATAATAGAAAAAGAAAATGGCGAGTTTTGTTGGGAAAAATGTTGGAATAATATTTATTGTAAGTCCCTGTTCCCAACGCTGTTTTTTTTATAGCAGCTTCCTAATTGATTTCACGATACTAGTACTATATTAACATTCCTCCAACAGAACTCAAACTCATTCTGTTCGTATCAAAGATGACAGCGTTAAGACATTCAGTGATACCATTTTACTTAAAGAAATTACCGAATAAAAGTAGGTCATCACAATGACTCCCAGGATTCCCAATTAAAATAATAATTGTCTTAAATAAATAATATACCTTAAACATAATGATCCTTTCAAAATAATTTTCTAAAGAAAATTTCGAAACAGTTTGGGGGGGATGGGAGATAAAAATCTGGGAAAATAATTCATTAAAATTATTAAATTCTGTATTATTAAATAAATCTGGGATTATCGGAATGGTTTGGTGTTAGGTTATAAAATTGATATTAATGACTATTATTAATCAGAAAAGAAATCATTCAAAAATGGAAATAATAAATAATTATACGTACATTATTCTAAATAATGGAGAAAATGAACTCAGCTAGTATCGCACACTTACCTGAAACAATTATATAAATGATTAGTAATTACAAATAATAAATAATTAGGAATAACCCTTTAAAACAAATAAAACAGTTCATAATAAAAAAAAATTGAAAATAAGTGTTTTGCTAATTATGTCTATAATTACAAAATCATCCAAAGTAACAGACAAAAAAAAAACAGGTAAAAATAAAAACAGAGAAAAACGAAAATTCAACATCAAACCTAGAAACAAAAAAAAATGGGCAAAGAATGCAGTCTGAAAAATAAGTTGGAAGTGGACAGCGATAATTTAAAAAAAAAACACTCGGAACCCATGGCATCTTCCAGCTGGAAATCACGCTATTGGAAGGTATGTTCACTTCAACCTCGATAGGGGATATCGGAATCAGGAGGTAGTTATTCCATCCGACAGCCAGGCTGCCTGTCATTAAAGCACTCAGCTCTTGTGTTATCTTGTGTTCTAAAATGGTTTGGGATGCCTAGGTAAGCTTAACCATCTAAGAAGAAGAATTAGTTACCCTATTCTGAGAGCGGGGACATGTCGGCGAGGAAGGTAACAAGTGGCCGACACGCTGGCAAAAGAAAGCATCGCCTCTCTTGGGGACTGAGCCCTTTTGCGGAGTCAGCGACCAGTTACTCTTGGCAGAAATCAAGAAAGAAAACCTATCTGGAACCCTCTCCCGGGACTAAGGCAGGCCAAGGTCTGTCTGGGAGGTTATAACCAGGAAAGGTCGAACACTTTTACGCATTTCTCAGGGGCACTGCAGACTCAGAAGACAACTGAGGAAGATGATGGCACATGAAGATTCTGTGGGGAGATGTGGGGAGGAAACTCCAATACATCTACTCACCGATTGCGACGCCATCATCCAAAGAAGATTTAACAGCTTAGGCTGTTACCAGGTGGGGAGGAGAAAATACCGACCCTACAACTCTCCAAGATTCTGGGATTCCTTAGGGAGCGCAACTTGGAGGGAGTGCTGTAGATGAGCAAGCTCACCTACGGTACCAGAGGGGGTACAATAGATCATTGAGAGTCGCAGTACATAATCCTTCAAAAAAAAAAATGCTATATACACAAACTACTTACACAAAAACGTAAACATTTTCATTGGGACTACGGCAATGTTTTAAACATTTTTCAGACTTACACCTTTTGATACTGAGAAATATAAAAAAAAATTGCTAATGCGATTTATTAGTGTTTTCATGATCTTTATTAGTAAAATATCTGTTACAAAAAAAAAATATAGATAAATATATTATAATATATAAACAAACATCTAGAGTCCGAGTTATCTCAATAACAAATATTCGTCTCCATGTTTTGTTCTTTTAATTGCCCTTTAAAGTCATGATTTGCTGGAAGAATATATTTTAATTTATTTGGATAAACGATGGACTTTGTGATGGATGCAAAACATTAAAATATATTAATTTATAAATAAATCAAAATTATCAAAATATATGACATACCCTTGCAAAAGGGCAAGCCAGGTAGAAGAAGTCCAGTTACTGGCATTGTACTACCCCTTCTCCTCAAAGGGGAGGAATTGAAGGAACAAAGAGAAGAGATTGTTTTAAAGACAGACTTGTTCTAAATATCAAGGTGGAAACATCGGAACACTACTTCAGGAATCGCTCTCTAAATATCTGTGCCAGTTTCACAATAAATTAAATAAGTTTATAATATCAAATAAGTTGTAGTTATTATTTTAACAGAATATATTAATTGTTAACAGTGGTGATTTCTTGATTATTACTAATACTTCATTCTTTTTTAAACATGCATACTTTTACAAGCCTCTTTTAATACAACACCGCTCGTGCTAACTACAAATACACATCATCACACCATCACATTTCAACTTATTCATAATAATGGTTTCTTAAATTATTCTTTCGGTTCTACATTACTCCAGATTTTCCATTCTCTGTTTTTTTTTTTTTTTTTTTGGCCTGAAAATTCTACACAAATCTTTCTTTCCCAAATACGAAAAAGTTTAAATTCATTAACCATGTTTCCCACATGCGTATATAATTATGGCCGGATTGCCGTTTTATAAATCCGCAGCTTATATTTATGGTGCGAGGCTTATTTTGATCGCAATTTTTTTGTTATGAACTGCGGCACTTCTATTTTCGGCCGCCATTATTTTGCATTATCAGCTATCTTTGGTTATTGAAAATAGACAAAGTCACTTTTCCAGATTTTTTTTTGTGGAATAAAACAAGCACAACAAATGCTGTGGTTATCAGCAGCATCCGGGAGACCCAGCTGTTTAATATTACATGGTTAGTCAGGGGAACTCTGAACCCACTAAGTGTCATACTCAGTGGGGGGTTAAACATCCAAAACTATGGTGCTCTACGACTAAATTAATAATTAATTAGTGAAAGAATAAGATAAACTACTACTTTTTAAAGTTACTATAATAATAATAACGAGTGACTATAGAAAATAACTAAGAAGCTTAAATAAAATAAAAACTTTACAGAGAGAGAAGAAATAAAAAATAAAAGTCAATAAATTAAAAATATTGAAAGAACAATAGCCTTGCTGGTTATTTTTATCAAATTTAGTATATTGCTTATATAATTATAAATTTAAGACAAAAAAGCAATAGAAGAGAGTAAAAGGCGGATGTTTACAAGGTGTTGTATTTAAAATAACATCATTCGCCAAACTTTATTTTTACCATTCGTTTAGCTGTGCGCTATATAGTGGGGATAGATAGGGGAATTAGTGGAGGGGTGGAAGGAGGATGGTGGTGGTATGAGAAAAGTAAAACCACGTGCAAGCAGACAGCCGTCTGGTCTTATAAGAAGTCTGACCTGAGTCTGTCAGCCAACGTCTCTTTATCTTCATTTTCTAGAATTTCAAACTTATTTATATTAAAAATAAATAAAAATGTCTTGTATGAAACACACACACACACACATACACACGACTTTCTCTTACTGCTGTTTACATAGTTTTAAATGCCAAATTTTTTACCCTAATAAAATGCCTTTATTGGGGGGGGGGGAAGCATAAACTTCCCCTTACAAAATCGCACTTCCGGTTAATGGATTTTGTTCGAGAGAATTTGAGGATTGTTATTTTTAGATGTATGAGAAGGAGAGATGCGGCGGAAGTGCCTAAACGAAATACCAAATTAGTATTTCCTGCCATTTATCATTTTTGAGATATTTTGTTCACACACACACACACACACACACACACAAACACACATCGACCATTCACTAAAAACATGTTTGTTCGTCTCACAGGACCTCAATACCTTGTATTTCCTTACATAAAATTGGATAATTTTATATCCAATATATGTAATGGCTTCTTAAAACATGTAATAATTATAAATTTAATGATACCATTAAAAATTAGTAAGAGCATTAAAACTAGGCCCAATATTTTTTGTAAAAAGACCAAGTGAGAAAACGACCTTCTCTCAATGAATTAGACGTGACCATTTTGAAAAATGAAAAAACTTTTTGTGGAAAAATATAATGAATAAATTGATTGTTTCTGAATTTTTTTTTTTAATGTTAACTATTACTAACTGAAAAGACTATAAATATTATTTTACATGATGAATGTTAATGTTAGAATTTAAAACATAATGAAACATGAAATTGAAAAAGAGAAACCGCCAAGGACGCCACTCTACATATACTTACATTACCAGAGAAACTAATTACTTCCTTATTTACATTTCAATAAAAATCCCTGCGCTAAGAATTTTTATTTTTAGATATTTACTTGAGTAGACAACAGGAAGTAGCAAAGGTTTTTATCTATCTCTGTTCTATGCTTATCAGATAAGAGAAATAGAGGTGTACTAAGTACCACAGATAAAAAGAAATAAACAGATAAGGTTATAATTTACAGATTGTCACTTAACCACAATAATGTCATTTAAGATTTTATAATAATTATTAACAGAACATATTATCAATAAAATATTGCCCGAAATGTAAACTTTTTATACTAAAGATGATATCTTGAATAATTAATCATTTTAATAAATATTACCTTAGTGTTTAAAACAAGAACATTAACATTGGAATGTGTCTATTGAACGAAGGGAAAGTAAATCACTAAAGATGGAGGTTTCAACAGTGCTGCCAATCCATTACATTTATGTATGGCGAGAAACTGACTTGCCAGTAGACCGTGGCTGGCCTGCATGAAACAGTGGCCAGTAGCTGCCAGTTGCATGGGAGGCACTTTGTAAATTGATATTTTATTGCGCATACTGTTGTGTAAAAAAATGTTAAGCCACCAAGATATCATAAGACGATCTGTTACTGCAGTACTGTGCGCTGAATTAGTCAAATTGCACCAAACGAAATAAAGAAAGCAGAATTTTGGAGGAAGCGAGTGTAAAAAAAGAAACGATAGAAGCCAATCATTGAGAGTAGTATGATGCATTTAATTCACAATGTCGCAGTGAGTTAATTACGGGAGACGTTACAGCTTTATAGGAGTTTTATATATATATATATATATATATATATCTTTATTAGTAAAGTGATATTTCAGCTCGCAACGTTCATAAATCAATATTTAGCATCGTATTTGAATAGGTTCTTGATATTTTTATATTTTGGTTTTATTATATAAAACAGCACATAAAATGGAATAAATCAAAAAACAAAATAACAATGACTACAAAAAAAAAAACAGCCTAGTATTGTACCTCTCTGAACCTCATACAACTTTCTATAACATGTAAAAGCAAAATATACATAAAAATCACATTTCTGTCAATCAATTAATGAAATATGTCGTTGTTTTGACATATAACGGATACCTCACAGAAATATCCTAGTTCTGTTCTCTTTCTATTAATAAGTACAATTATCTTACTGAAATTATTACCAGTAATGTAGTCAGAATTTGCTGCCTAGATCTTGCACTCTTGGATATAGGATATACGCTAAATTTTACTTTATTATTCTTCTCCACTTTATGGGAAGTCCCAAGCCAATCTGGGATTATATCTGGAGTTGTGGAAATCCATAATACTCATCTGTTCTTTTCCTATTTTTATGCTTAACCCCTGTAATGTACTCACAAATACACTCAGTGACAAAAAAAAAACCGGACACTCATATTTAAAATAAAAAATGCCGCACACTTGTATTTATTTGTTTAATTCCAATTTTTTATCTATGTATTAATTATAACGCATGAAATAATTACATGTAATAAGTTAATTTTAATGCAATCAGATCAGAAATTCATAAGTTACAGAAAAATTATGTAAACACCGAAAAATCTTTATAGTGATAAATTGAAATTTAAGTAACAATTATTACCTTGTTGATTTCTAATACCGCGTATTAGCTCCTCTGGCCCTTCGGAGGGCTTCCAGTCTCCTAGGCATCGAGTAAATAAGCGACTGAATTTCATCTTGTGAAACAGCATCCCATAACTCACCAACAGCTGATGAACATTTGTTGGGGGTGACGGAAGTTGCCTGAGGCGTCTCTTTAACATGTCCCATAAGTTTTCAATGGGATTCATGTCTGGAGAACGTGCTAGCCAATTCATTGTAGTAACTGGGACGCCCTCCAAGTAATGGGTAACAATTCGGCCAACATGCAGTCGAGCATTATCCTGCATTAACATAAAGTTATCCCCAATAAATGGAGCAAATGGGACCACAGCTTCCTAAAGTATCTCTTCAATATACCGTCGAGCAGTCAAAGATCCATTCTGTAAACTAATTAGCTTGGGTGTTGATTCCACCCCATACCATAATTGACTGCCTTTGAAAAGGTTGAGATTCTCGCATGGTACATGAAGCATAGCGCTCACCAGGTCTTCTCCACACACGGTCCCGGTCATCTGATTGCCACAAAGCAAACCGGCATTCATCTGTGAAGAGAACAGCCCCCATTGCTCAAGTGTTCAAATGGAGACACTGATTTACAAAAAGTCTCCTTTCTACTCGATACCTCTCCAGTAGAAGATGACTTGATGCGAGACGTCTAGAGACTAAGCTATTCTCTTGAAGCCTTTAATTTATTGAATGTCCGAGAGCTCACCCTGACATTGCGGACCGTTTGTAGTTCGCTACGTATCTCGGGAGCGGTCACATGACGATTTCGCAGTACTGTGCCCGGGCAAGATCTTCACGACTTAAAACCATCCTTTTAGGGGAAAAAGTGAATTTAATTAAATTTTTGCAAAAATTTATGTTTAATCAAAAAATATCATTTGAAAAAATTAAAAAACTCACTTGATAAGCTGACTCAAGAAAAAAATAAAAAATATAAACCCGTTTTAAACACTTTAAAAGAATAAGTATCACTGATAAATGGTAAAAAACAATGCAATGATTAGTTTGAGCTCAAAGATCATCATTGTTAACATTTGTACCTAATTATTGAAGAAGATAAACAAATAACTACAGGTGTCCGGTTTTTTTTGTCACTGAGTGTATCATATCGGGGATTCTTCATTGAATAACTTGGAAGAACTTGGAAGCATTGAATAACTAACTTGGAAGCACCCTAAGTACGTTATTATCTTGTCCCAAGAGAGGAAAGTGAGAATGAGAGAGCCTATCAAACTATCACCCCTCATTCTTCAAAACTTCCATCAAGTTGTTGTGCTTGGTTCCGCAGAGCTGCAAAGCACCAGAGATAATGATGATTGTGTTGATGACCACCAAATGAAGCAGGCTATCACGGAAAACATCTCTGATTCCATTATAGAATGTGGAGTTAAATATACTTCCAAGACTCTACACGGAAATTCCAAGAATTCACCTACGAAATTATGGAAAAATTTCAACATTCCATTAACAACAACAGTAAGCGAAAATGCAAATATGATTTCAAACATTGTAAAGAATACAATCTATAAACTTCATCTTCAAGGTAATTTCTTTCTCTAGATATACGTATAACACTTTTAACGGACCAGTCACGAATAAACGCGTGTTCTTTGGTCAAACGTTGCTGACCGCACATCAGTTAAGTTAAGTCGTGTTCTGGTTAGCTGAATGTTGCTGACTGCTCACAAGTTTATTCATGTTTACCCATTACATACTTTAATAGCTTTTATGGCTCATAGGAAGATTGGTCGATATAATAACGTTACAGAACGGATACTTTACCTTTCAATAATCACTATTACTTATACAATACAATTACACTAAGATTTGGTAAGGTGGGTAGTGGAAGTATTGCCCACTTCTGACCTCTTATTGCTAGCCTTTTTACCGTGCATCACTTTTCATAAAGACGTAATTACCAAGAGATTTGAATTCTTCTAAACATATATTAAGAATTGCAAATGTTTAAAAAATGTTCCATCGCATAGAGTAAACCTTCTAAAAGGAATTTTCTGAAGTTACATTGTCTGGAAATTGATCGACCAAAAACAAGTTACCCAAAACCATGATATTAAACCAATCAAGAAGCAAAAGATAAATGTGATAGTTAATTTAGATTATTGTAGAGGATTATCTATTGTGCCTCCCGGAGCCTTCTCGGTGCCGGCCTCCAAGCAGTGTTCTTTAGCCACAGACAACACTGCTTAACACCGTACAGTGAGTTGTAGAGGCTCCTAGGAAGAGAAAATCTAAGGGCACCCTGCTGGATTCGAACCCGGGACCTCCGCGTTGCTAGACCAGTGTGCTACCACTGAGCTAATCCCTTCCTTTTCCCTTGGCTTACGCCCATTAACTAGGGACGGAGACCCTAGTTTCTGTACTGTGTTTGTCTTTATCTGTAAAGTGTAGAGTGTATGTAGTTTAAGTGCATTGTGTACTGTTCTGACGAAGTGCAGAGTAGTGAACTGTGGTAACGCGTGGGGTCGCTACTCCCCAAGTAACTGCATGCAACAGATACCCCCTACGGGCAATGTGATAGTAAGAGAGAGTGAATATAGTGACTACACTAACTCAAACAAACATCCTTTAAGGTGTAAATAATCCGAGACAGCACTCAAACCGATCACCGATGTGGGATTCCTACCTACACTGAGCTATCAATACCAACAGTCAACCACTACAAAGATAATGAAGATTCGATTTCAGTTGCCCACCAAGCGAACCAGCACTTAGAGTTCACGACAGTTTCTTGCAGGAATTTCATGTTTTATTGGCCCTCTAAAAGCCTGTATCCTGTATAATTCAATAAGGACTTTTCTTATACATGATGACACATTTGTGTCAAAGAAAAAAAGGGCATATTCCACTGTAGAAATATTGCCGTTCCCTTGGTCAGTTTTGACTTGAACGACCGGCATTTCACAGGCCATAGAATGTTAAATAAAGATGTAAAAAAAATAAAAAAGTGCCGATAATTCCTCTTTTAATAGGATGGGGATGAAAGGCTGAAAATAATCCCATAGGACCACTTTATTCCTTAAATTCGATCATAGGATTTCGTCAAATAGATGATTCACTCGAAGTAATTCGTTCTATTGATCAATTAAAACGTCACAACCACAACTGTAACGGTGACTGGACCCACAGTTAAATAAGAAGTAACAATAGAAGAAACAAGTAAAAAAAAAACCCAATATACAAATGAAGTGCGACACTTGTGTGTAGGTGGTGATGTTAGATAGCCAGATACAGGTAGAAAATACAGTCGGTGGGTGTATCACGCACAGCGCCTTCTTTTACAATATCATATATCCACTTAAAATATGTAATATATATATAGGTATATGTATCTGTTGGTAGATGAAGAAGGAAGTGGAGGAGTCCTGAGGATGAGATCAGACTGTCAGTTTGGTATGTTTGAAGACCACGTGATATTATTGAATGACTAGACGATAAAGTGGATGGCGTAATTATGACGTGTGGGTGTACTAAAAGATTACAAATGTGTCCACGCCACCATTGCTATGTATAAAAGTTTTTCCATCTGTTTCCAAATTATATTTGGCACCACCCACGTCATGCAAATTATTATTATTATTATTATTATATTAATTAGAAGGGTAATTTTATATTTGCTTAATTAATGCCTATATAACTTTTTGAAAAATAATTCCATTATTAATACAAAAATGGGAAACTGTTGCCACTCAATTGTATAAATAAAACAATATCTATCTGGTAAAGAGTTGTGGAGTCATTCTAAAAGTGCCCGTGATCCTCTGTACGTAAATACTTCCAAACTGAAGTGGCTGGTTGGAGACGGATCTTCAAAGAGGCGGAAGAAAAAGAAGACAGACTAGAGCCCCCCCCAAAGCAATCATTGGATACAGCTTTTCGAAGGAAGCCGTCACTAGACAGTTCGAAGATTTTCAAATATTAATATGGCTGCGCAATTAGACATAGAATCATTGGTAGACCTAGTGGTGGTTGATGATATTAGTTAACAAACGATTGAATTGTGATGTAAAAAATGGTTGATACCTAATCTTTATAATGTCAAAATTAAAACTGCAAACATAATTATTAAAAAGAACAAAGAAGGAAAACAAAGAAAAGTGTCATTACCTTAATTATGTCTACAAGATTTATAACTTGTTACCTCACCAGAATTTTTTTTTATTTACTTTATTAATAACTTTCAAGTTTCTTTTTATTTTCATTGAAGCACTTGTAATGTATTTGGTGTGATGTGTTGTAGAGTAGTGGTAGCTTGTGGCGTGAGCGGTTTTGTAAATGGCTTGTGTTTGTAAGTTTTCAGAGAGAGAAGTAATATGAATAATTAAGAAAACACTGGTAGATTAAATTAAATATATTCTTTAATGTATTTTAAATGCTATTCAATAACACAGGCAATATGCTTATTAATTTACTGAAATTAGTTGGAATAAACTCTTATGTTTTAACTTATAACTGGCACTGATTCCTGAAGTGTTCTGCTTCAGTGTCTCTTTCAGACTGTCTTGAAGGAATGTCTTCTAATTGTTCGTTCAAATCTTCCCCTGTGAGAAGAAGGGGTAGACAACTCTATCAAGTTCATGAACTCTAAAAGACAATAGTGGTCTTCTACCTGAATAGTCCATTTTTCTTGATATTTTTGATTATTTCAAATTAAATATATTTTTATATTTCTGGCATCCATCACACACTAATATATTGTCTTTATATATCTATGTATGTATTGTATTATATTACTCTTTATGTATTATATTTGTACCTTACTCCTTGCTGAAAGGCATGTACCTTATGAGCAATAAATAAATAAATAAATAAATAAAATAAAATATCTATCTGTTACCATTTATCATCATTTTTCCCTTCACATTCCAAGCATCCTGGAAAGGCCCACTAATAACTTTTGGTGGGATTTGGACTTTTAGATTTAATGAAGCTGGTTTCCCTGAAAGCTGTTACAGTTTATCCTTTGTTTCGTCTATCAAGGTTACAAAAAAAAACGCGAAACAAAAATATGCAAATGTTTATTTTGTTTGAACAAAAAATTCTGCGATCTTTTCAAATTTACGAAATTGAGTTTTTCACCAACAATACAGGTTTTTGACGTCCCCCCCCCGGGTACGAAAAAAATTGTTTTTAGGGAATGGACGACTGTGTGAATAAAATATCCCAAAAATGAAAAATTGTGAAAAGCTTAAATTTGGTATTCCATTTATGTATTACCACATCTGACATGAAAGTTTTAGGCTTGAATTATTTTTACATTTTTATTTTTAATTTCTCGCGTCTCCAACAGTTTTCTTGAAAATACGTGCACTATCTACCACCTATCACTTTTATTTGAAATATTTTCCTGTGAAAATTGATAGAATACCAAATTTGGGAAAATAAGCTCACCGGTTTTAAGTGCGACTTTATAATATAGATGTTTCTTCAAACTTATGATGTTGGCATCATATTTAATATTATTTTGATGAAGGCATTATACAAGAAACTAAAATGGTACTTTAGAGAAAAAGATCCTCTTAAATGAATTTTTCCTGAGAAGCGTTTCAAATAAAAGTGGTAGCTCCTTATTTGTGTAGCTGATCTATTAAGTTTAAAGAAAATCGTGGGAGCCGTTTTAGAGAAAATGACAAAAAACTAAAAAAAAAAAAAATATGCATTTAGTAATGTGGTACTTCCGGTAAATTCCTGTTGGAAAAAACATATGAATATGATGTTACCCTTCATCACCTGTTTATCGACTTCCAGCAGGCTTATGATAGCCTGGACCGTGATGAGCTGCTGCAATGTATGATAGCGTTTGGAATACCGGCAAAACTAGTTAGGCTCACTGCAATGACACTAGCACATTCCAAAGGATGTGTAAAAGTGGAAGGCGCAATCTCGGAACCTTTCCCGTTAAATAAGGGATTGAGGCAGGGGGACCCTCTCTCCCCCGTACTTTTCAATCTAGCTCTGGAGAAAGTCATCAGGTCTATTAGGACCAGCACCAATGGCACTATCTATAACAGGTTAAGCCAGCATCTGGCGTATGCTGATGATGTCGTCTTAACCGGGAGGACAAAAGCAGCTTTAGTTGGCTCTTTTGTGGAGTTCGAAGCTGCAGCAAAGAAGCTAGGCCTAAGGATTAATGAGGGTAAAACAAAGTATATGGTTAGTACACGGAAAACCTGGCACATGATGAAGCATACGGAACCATATGCACACCCTACGAGTTTGAAAGGGTTAAAACTTTCAAATATCTGGGAGCCGTTCTCACTAAAAAAAATGATGTGAGTGAAGAGGTAAAAGGAAGAATAACGGCAGCCAGTAGGTGTTTCTGGGCGCTGAGAAGAGTGGTCAGTTTTAAAGAGCTGTCAAGAGAGGCGAAATTGACAGTGTACAAAACCATATTAAGGCCTATTGTCACATACACCAGTGAGACATGGGTGCTCACCAAAACAGATGAAAGAATGCTGATCGCTTGGGAAAGAAAGATCCTCCGAAAAATCTTTGGCCCAGTAAAGGAGGGTGATAGGTACAGGATAAGAAAAAATGAGGAGTTAAGAAAACTGTACCAGGAGCAGGATTTGGTAGGCTGGATAAAGAGAGGGAGGCTAAGATGGTTGGGGCACGTTGTGAGGATGGAGGAAACAAGATTCCCAAGGCAATTGCTGGAGGGGCAAGGAACAGGGGAAGACCGAGAAAAAGGTGGTTGGAAGGCGCAGAGGAGGACGTCAGGAGCCTGGGTGTAAGAAGATGGAGACGGGTTGCTTTGGTGAGAGAGGAATGGGAGCAAGTGGTTGAGGAGGCCAAGGTCCTTCGAGGACCGTAGTGCCATTAAAGAAGAAGAATGTTTGTGTTACACTCAACACTTGTTAGTTGTATATATGTGCGGGAGGTTATAAGGTTATGTTACCATGTGTGTGTGTTTAGTGACAAAATGGAATTATTATAAATTATGATTAGACACAAGAAAATATTGTATAATAAATAGCAAGTTTTGAAGGATACTTTATAACTAAATTTTAATAGTGTTGTTAAGTATGCTCAGTGTTTTATCAAGTCTTTTTATTAGGGGGGGGATAGGAAATTTTAGGAGTATACTGAACTGATAAAGTTTGAAGAAAGGCAATGCAAAGTTTATGGTTAGTCAAAAGCTTGTACAAATAATTACTACTTATTTAAAATATTTCTCTATATATACTCGTATAACAAAATGACAATACTAACTTGGACCTCACTTAATTTCAGTGCAGAGGCTATTTGACTTCGTTCGGTTAGACTGAGATATTTTTTTGCATGAAACTCCCTCTCTAGTTCCAATAGTTGTTCACTAGTGAAAGCCGTCCTTCTTCGCCTTGTTTTCGCCGTACCTTCCGCTTCGTTTTCATTTTCACCACTACTCTCTGGTCCACTTGTCTCACAATCACCACGTCCTTTAATGCAGAAAAAAAAAACTGATTATAGATAATGAAAAGTAGTAGATGATTGTATTAAATTTATTAATAAATACAATTAAATTGGAATAAATTGCAAGATGCAATAGCTGCTAAAAACGCGTAATTAATGATTAAGATACAGTTTAAAGGAAAGCATAACCACCTCCTGCTCCCAAACCCCTCCCCCTTAAATGAATGTTATCACTTTCATTTTCAAACCTTTTTATCCAGAAAAAATTCATTTAAGGAGATTTATGATGCGATCTGTGAGGAAGCAAATCATGCACTTCGGTTTTTTTGGGACTTTGTCCAGCCTTTGAATTTTTTTTTTTTGTTGAAAAAAATATCGGTTTATTAGTGAAAAAGAAAAAAGAAAAGAAAAACAACTGACGCAGGTCTCAATCCGAAAATATCCTAAAGTGTTTTGCATAATAATGGCTATGGAAAACGGAAATAAAAGTTCCATATCAGATCATTTTAGACAGATTTATATTTTAAATATTCTTCAGCAGTAATTTTTATATTGTGTCACAGGAGTAATAAGTCAAGACACGCTGTGTGTGAGAGGAGGAACTTAGCCAATAAATAAATACCATTCACTCCTGTGCCAATAAAATGATAATAATTAAAATACATTTGTCTCCTGATTTAAATTGGGATTAGTTATTGGCAATTAGCCTTAAACTAATTTTTTTTTTTTTGTTCTAATTAAGTTAAGAATGTAATTAGTAAACGGCAGATAAAAAAAAAGAAGCTAATTTAAATGGAATTCAATTTATTAAATGAGGATTAATTAATTATAATCTTATTAAATAAAAAATCATGTAAATTAATGTTTGATAATACTTTAAACTTACTTTTCAACTACATTATAAACTTTTGTAAATATTGTATTTGGTTGAATTTTCTACGTAATATTGATTTCCATGGACGTAATATAGGTTTCGAAAAACGTGAATTTTTGATAAAGTAATTTTCAGGGAATGTTATAACTTTATTGTGTAAAAGTGGGTACGAATATCACAAAAATAAAGTAGAAAATACTTTTGGGGAAACCGAGAGGTAATTTTAATAGATATACAGAACCTTGATATTGTAGAATGGTGTTCATTTTTTGGAAGAAAGCTAAACTTTTTTTTGTAGCTACTCCACAAACTTCCAAAAGTAAATTTTATTGAAAAAATAATATATATTATATAGGGCGAAAATTTTAACATGCGCTACCCACTTATCTTGGAAAGTACGTCAGATAGTAAAAAAAATTCAAATCATACCCTCGGTTATTTTGAACCGGAAACATCCGTTGAATATTCGCTGAAATATTCAAATTTGTGTTTAGAGAAATTCTCTGCCTTCTGGATGCTATTCATTCCCCGTTGTTTGTGAGTTTTATAGTCAAATAGGCAAAAACATATTTTATGGAGCGTATTTTAGTAAGTCCATAATTTTAAATACTCCGAGATCTGCTAAAAAATAAAAGTCCCTCTACTACGTTCAGCAAAATGGTTGTGCAGCTCATAATGTGTAGAGAGTAAGAGGCGTTATCAAGATCCACTTATTGAGGAAAATGGTTTAGCACGCACGGCCTTATTCAGTGGCCCGGCCGCTTCCCAAATCTGTCGCCTCAGGATTACTTCCTCTGGGGGATAGCTAAAAAATATAATTCTGGGACTGTAGAAAGAATTCTCAGAAAGCCCGCGAAGAAATCCATTCTGATTCAATGGTTTCCAAACTTTCTGTATCGCCGCCGCCCTCCCCTTCTTGTTCATAATAAATTGTCGCGTCCCCCACCTGCATTTTTTTATTTAACAGTTTAATTTTATAAATACTATTCTTATATTATAATTAATTTAATGGATCACAAAACCATGTTCTATATTTTGTAAATTTTTTAATAGAAAAGAAAGAATCTGGTGTGAAACACTCACATGACTATCTCTTACACCAGTTTACATAGTTACATAGTCCTGTAGTTTTTCGAACTATAATTATATAACGCTTCTTCTTATTATAATAATTTATTTGTTTTAATTGCACTAATAATTAGTTTGATTCCGTTTTTTTTTTGTTGCAAGAAACTAGATTTTGATTGCATTAACTCATACGTAGAATACCATCTTTATAGTACTCTCTCAATACTTAGTAGACTGCGCCACATACATAAAATTAAGTACTATTATAATGAATAAAAGGAGAATTTTTTTTTTTTGGGTGTTTAACATTATAACAACTCCCCTGGTGGGGTGCTATTATATGTAATAGATTTTCTTGCAGTTAGGATTTATTAGTAAGGATAATAAGATCCGTTCCTACAGAATAAATATCACGGGTTTGTGGTGAACTAGGATTCGTGATTCTGCAAATAAAATACACCCAGTAAATGTCAAAGCACACTTAGTAAAATGTTATATATATTCTGAAAAGCATATATACAGTAAATGGTTGCTATGACCAATCTGTTCGCTCAGGGAGTGACACAGATTGTCAATCGTCGCTCGTCGAGTAGAGTGGCCTGGCCCTCTTGCCTAGCGCACACTACTTATCTAGTCTTGACAACGACTAATAATACGTTGGGTAACGAATGGCCTGGCTCTCCTGCCTAGCGCAAATGTTATATCGGTGATCGTTGTATGAACAAACGGCCTGGCTCTCCTGCCTAGCGCAGATGTCCTGAAACGGTGATCGCTGGATGAGCAAACGGCCTGGCTCTCTTGCCTAGCGCAGATGCTCGGACAAGTCAGTTAAGGGCCTGCCTAGCTAGCGCCAAAACTATTAGAAAAGGTTCTAATCGCTGAGTACTTCTCGACTATTCTGGCCCTGGGTAGCCCTTTATATACGATTCTGAGGTGGTAGGGATGGTGTCCAGTAGGCGGGTCTAGTCGGTGAAAGTTCTCCCCTCTGTAGTGTGGAGTAGGAGAGTCCTAGTGTAGTGGGGGTGTGCCTCCCTAGTGAAGATCCACTTGGTGCAAACCTGGTGGCCGGGCGGAGAACTGTTGTTACAACATCAATTTTATTTTGTTCCATTAGTATAAACGGCCAAATACAAAATGGCAGGCATTTCTGCCTAATTCTCTTTTGCTATTTTTTTCATCAACAATTAAACGAAAATTCTGAATTTATTCTGTATACCTTATATCTATATATATATAAAAATCAGCATCCGTATGTTTGTGTCCGCAAAACTCGAAAAGTAGTCGATTGATTGAGTTGAAATTTTTTACACAACGTTGCATTTCTATATAAGAGTGTTTATATATACTTTTTATTCCATAGTTCCCACAGAAACGGGAATTTCCAAGCATTTCGCGAGGTTGGCAGAAATAGACAGACGCAGACGTATTGAGATCCGTGGCGCGCTGTCTGAACCTCTTTCTCAACTACTTATAAGTACCCCTCACCGCCACCAGTCTCGAAATACCTCACACCAGTCTCGCGCAGTATTAATAGGCAAGGCATATTCCAAAGCATCGAAACAAATTATCAAAATCACGCACGGTTAAGCGGAAGAGTCATTGATATGAACAACATCATTCTAAAACAGAATCGCAGGTGAAACAGTGAGACATACAAATCCAGTGACTCCGTGACGGACCAAAGTGAAGTTGTGAATTTTCCAACGGGTTTTTCTTAATTCACTCTATGTTTCCGCATTATCGCCACACATTCTAAATTTGAAAATTGAGTGCCAATTATATTATTCCGAAACATCAATCAACCAATGTTATGCAATGATACAAATTCTAGTTAAAAAACTGATGAATAATCTAATTAAAGCAACAATTCTCATTGGACCTCATCAAGATGAAGACTTACTACTTCCACGAATACCATTCATACCGATAGATATGGCGTTCGAGTTCAAATGACTTCAATTTCCAATACGCCTTGACTATCAATAAAGCACAAGGACAATCTTTGCAAGTGTGCTGTTTGAATTTAGGAAACTAATGGTTCTCTCGTGTGACATGCTCCAGAGTCGGTAAACCAAATGATCTTTATGTTTATGCAGAAAACGGATAAACAAAAAAGTACTCCATTCACTAGCTTTACAATAAAAAAAAGACTTGCAGTTAAGAACATTTTTTCTTTCTTTCCTTTCAATTCACAGCAACGCAAAGTAGGGTATTAAATTGAATGATGTGTTTTTTTGCTGAATTTATGTTAAATATAATACTTCTATTTACTTCCCTAATAATTAAAATCAGACTGAGCCACAGCAATGCGTGGCCGGGTTTAGCTAGTTAATTTTATAAAACAGTAAATATGTTAGAAATAACTTTATTTTTTGAATTTTTTTTTAATAACAATTTTTTATTGCACAATTTGATAAATTTATAAAATACCTACGAAGGAAAAATTAGTAGAAAAAAAATTCTAAACTAGTTTTTTCAAAGAAATAATTAGCTATAAATAATTAACCAATCAAAGTGTAGAAGCGGTCAACATGATAATTCTAAATTTCTGATTGGCCTAACATACACCCAAATTTCACACTTTCTCTTCTACAATGTGATTGGCTAATTATTTCTATCCAGTTCAGAATGTTTTTATTAATTTTTTCTTCGTAGGTATTTTATAATAAATTATCGAATTGTGCAATAAAAATTTTTAATCAAAAAAATGCAAAAAAGTCAAGTTATTTTTAACATAATGTTTATTGATTTATATAATTAATGTAAGCTATAGCGAAAACTTTATATTAGTTGAAAAAGAAGATAAAAGATGTTGAAAAGTAAGATACGGTCCGCCATTTTGTATTTGCCGATAATACTAGTGGTATTCCGGTGAAAATTCAACTTCAAAAATTTGACCCAAACTATTACGAACAGTAAGAGGAAGTAAATACAAGGAAGTAATTGGTTGAGTCTGGGCAATATCTGATATTTTGTTCCGCCAACTTGCTAATGTTTGTTTTCGGAATTAATTCATTGTTGAATACAACATGACAGTAACATTAATTGTTACTGAAAATGTGGCTGCTGGGTCCGCAATGCTGGATAACATCCGGTATTTTATCCATCGTAGCATGCATATTGGTTTTGTTCCTGACCGGTTTCGGATATTCACCCATCGTCAGAGCAAATTCACCAAGTTCGTGTAGAGAGTTCACTTCAACGAAATGTTTCTGTAGACTCACACTTGTTGGTTGTATATATATGTGGAAAGGTTATAAGGTTATGTTACTACATATGTGTGTGTTTCATGACAAAGTGAAATTATTATAAATTGTGATTAGGCATTAGAAAATTGTGTGTAATAAATAGCATGTTTTGAAGAATACTTTATAACTAAATTTAAATAGTATTGTAAGTATGCTCAGTGTTTTTGGATGACCTGACAGCTCTCATCCCAATGGATGAGTGCAGTGGGTTGTCGGCAGTCTAAGATGCTCATTGGAGGTCCGGACGGAGGTTTGGGTAGTGGGGTCCGATATCTTTCACGGACCTTCCTCGGCATCTGGTTGGATTCTTCACTGGCATTGTGGTTTAAGGAGACATCTCTATATAGTGGGACTCGTGCCTGACCCCTTTTTTGTAGATTTGTGAGACTGAGGAGGAAACACCCATTCATCTGATGTCGGATTGTTTGGGCTGTGAGGAGATTAGTTTAGTACCTTCGGCCGGAATAGGATATCGGTAGATGATCTTAAAGTGTCCTTTTAAGGTTTTAGTCCGATTTGTTCGGTCTCTGGTGAAACTTAGATGGTTATAACCTGGGCCTGGATTTTCGTTCTAGCCCCAGTGGTTGTTATTATTTAGGGGTATATATGGGCCCTTGGAGGCTTTGGATAGCGTAGGGTTTGCCTCCCTTTCTGTGATAATAATAATAATGCTCAGTTTTATCAAGTCATTTTCAGGGGGGGGGGGATAAGTTATTTCAGGAGTAAACTGTACTAATAAGATTAGATAAACTTTAAGGAAAGGCAATTAATTAATAGATGAATTTTAATGAAAGGCAATTGCAAAGTTTATGGACAGTGAAAAGTAGGAGGGTTAATATGAGAGAACATGTAAGTAAATTGATATGTAAGAAGGTGGTAGCAAACAGCAAATTGGAGATGATTTTAAATTAGTAAATAAAGGAAATCAAATGTGTGCGATATTATTTATCATGCTTATTTTAAATGATAAATTACATTAAGAATATATTGAGAGAGATATGGTGGCATTTGTAAAGGTATTTTTAATAGGGCAGGGTAGGAGATTTGCTCTGACGATAGATGAATATCCGAAACCGGTCAGGAACAAAACCAATATGCATGCTACGACGGATAAGATACCGGATATTAATTGTTACTGTTCACGTTGTTTCCGGCACAATAATGGACTAGTTTGAGGAGAGATTTTTCAGATTTATTTTATTCTATAAAAAATATATACATTAATACACTAGGTGGCAATAAATAATGTTTAAAAATAATTATTGTACTAAAAGAATCCTGAATTAGGGACTAACAATATAAATGAAAGGGCAATAACAGAATAAGGTATGTTACGATAGGTCTCCACACATGATGGATGTATGTCCCAAGTATGTGAGAATATGGCAGCTATTTTATTATATATATGATTATTATATATTTTTTCCTCGCCTGTTTTAATAAATGGTAGTGATATATGTCCATACTATATAAAAGATAAAATATAAATTATTCTTATTTATATTTATTTTATATAAACTAGAAACATTTATTATGATTTGTTTTACAACTAGTTAGTTAGACCTAAACCAATAGAAATGAAAAGATTTCCGACCCAAAAAAAACTAAACACAGTTGGGAAGAATAATAACTTATATCCTTCAATTAAATCTTGTTTTTTTTTTTCAATATCTGTTTATATCAAACATCTGGTGTTAGTGGTGCTAAGCATTTCATTCCTATATCATTGAATGTGACCTATATATTATTGAATTGAAAGTTAATTTAATAATTTTTGAAAGACGTTACTATTTTTTTAACGCTGAGAAATCATAACACTTCCGTTAATAAAGTAATGGATATTTTAGAAAGCTTTGACCAAATCAAAAATGAAATTTAAAACAATATTTAGATATTCAATAATAATAAAAACAATAATATTGCATTATCTACAGAAAAAAAATATGCAGTTTATTCACTGTACGACATACGAAATTCCGTCAGTTGGAGTCAAAGTTGAAAATAATGATAAAAAGTTCACATAAGTAACGGTATTTGAATAAAATTACTTAAAATTTAAAACAGATAAAATTTTAAAATTTAAAAGAAAAACTAACTAACTTAACGTAAAAGAAAAAAAAAATTATATCTGGAATGTAAAGTTAATAATTAAAAAAAGATACATAATAAACTACAATGAAACTGAGAGATTAGTTGCAAAATTAAATAACTCAGAGTGCAAAAATAAACATTCATAGTTTAAAACAAAAAAAAAACTGTTCTACATGGATAGAAATATAATAAAATAGAGAACAACCTTATTATCTGAAATTAAACAGGAAGATTAGTTCATACCAGTAAGATTCCAGATATGGCGAGCAAACTTGATTAGAGAGTTGTTGTGGTTGGTTCCGCAGAGCTGGAAAGCATCAGTGACATTTTCCGTGATAGCCTGCTTCTTTTGTTGGGGGGGGGGGGGTCATCAATCCTGGTTTCGGGCATTCGCCTATCATCAGGATGTTTTTTGTCAAAACAGTATGATAATATGGAGTTGCACAGGTGCAAATTTATGTTACAAATTTTTTTGAATGTATCAACTGAATTTGCTTTGTGAAGTCTATGTTTCAAAGTGTTTTAACAAAAACATCTTGATGATGGGCGAACGCCCGAAACCAGGGACGATGATCACAAAAAGAAGCAGGCTATCACGAAAATATCTCTGATGTTGATTAGAGAGTGGCTATTAAGTAAAGTGAAGAACAGATATAACACGCTGTCCTAGATAGCGAAGCCAAAGGACAGAAACAATGGTGCAACCTGCCACAAATAACTACAAAAATATGGGAAATATCCTCTTCGCTCTGGAGTTAAGATAGAACACAACCCGACCACTCTTTCAAGCCAGGAAATTCGTCCACCACTCTTTCAATCAGAAAATCGCTTGAAAATCCACCTCAGATCACCAAGAGACCGTCCTTTAGACCATCCACAATCCATGAGTACACTGTAAAAGTTTAGCTCTATGACTGAGTTTTGCATAAAATGTAAAACTTGTTGACTGGAATCCGCACGTATCTCACACGCTTCCAAAATGGTTCAATTTCAACTTATCAATCAAGCAGCACGCTCAATTGATCTCGCCAACAAAAGATTGCTTTTAAAGAACCGTCAAAAAGAACTGAATATTTATGGAAAAGCGCTATCCAGGATTTTAAAAACAGGTAGAATTAGTCTTGATAATTTCAAGAGCCAAAATCCTAGGAAGACTATAAATAAGAAGGATAGGCGAAAACCTTGAGGCAATATTTGAAATGAAGATTTAAAATATATTCAGCTCTAAAGGCGGATTTCCAACATACCGACAAAACAGAAACAGTGTCGAGTTCAGGAACACGCGTTTTCTTAAAAATGCAAATATTTTGGAAACTGTGTGTCGCCAGCGTCTGTGTTTGTCAACTTCTTGAAGTCACGTTTCTTGTTTGAAAAGATCAACACGCTTGTGTTTTGTTTTTCTACACAATCTGCATGGTACTGAGACTGAAGCTAATTTTTTTTGACAGTTTGGTGGAAACACAGTCTCTGTTTTGTTTTTTAAAAGAAGAACTTATTTTTTTTCCGTGGGCTTCAAAACATAAACACAACAGAAACAATGATATGCAACCTAGAGATAAACCTAACGCCACACACTCACTCCAGATTCTATGTAAAATCAATGTTTTGAGATAAATATTTCAAATAAAACTAATAATTTATATCTATGCAGTTACCATTCTAAAATTGAAGAGATTGAGAACCTTATTTATAACCTCGCACATACAATCAATCAGTGTTGTGCGCGATAGTAAACATTAAACTGACGTCATCTCTCTACAAGAATTGATTCACGGGCCATAACTCTGACGAATTGTATGAGAATCCGAAACCGGTCAAAACTAAAATAAAGAAGTCTTTTTTTTTTTTTTACAACGAATAAAATCATAGATGTTATCCATCTTACGACGCGGACCCCCCCATCTATATATTCAATAATATTTTATAGGTTGGTAGAACTGGAAATTTATGGACAGTATATTTGTAAAGTTTCAAGTAAATTGTTTGTTACTTATATGCCTTTCATCGTTGAGATACTTCCAATTTTAAAGGGATAATTACCGAACCTTCATGTTGATACTGTGACTCTATTCTAAGACTCTGATACTATTCTAAGATTTATGTGAAATATCAGATTTGAATGCTTTCATTTTTCCAATTTTGAAATACATAACTAAATACATACATAAGATTTCTTAAAAAAAAAAACAAAAAAAAAAAACATTAATTCTTGATGTTTCCAAAAAAATGACGGAAATTGAGTCCGATATTACTATTACGGATAATAGTAATAGCCACTGATTATTTGTAGAATCATTGTTAGATTATTTTAACTGTTATAGAAAATAATTATTTGTATTTAAAATGAATTTTTATATTGAAAAACTAGATGTTCTTTGGATTATTATTGGTCAGTAAATTTAATTTATTACTATGAAAAGTAGATTATTACATTATGCCCATTAAGAATAGATTATTAATAATTTACTCATGATATCTCAACGAGAGAGAGAAAGAGAGACCATTGGCGCCAACCCTGAGATAAATGATTATATTAATATAATCCACTTTAATAATAGGAAGTAATATTTTATGACCGTTTGCCTTTAATAATAGAATGGGTAAATATAGAAATTCCGTCTGTGTAACTACAGACGGATTAAATCGACGATTCCACCAAATTAATATAATTAACTTTAGACACAAAAACCACATCTAGTGCCCAACGTTGACGGATATTTTCACTGCTTACTCTTACTCTAATGTCTTGAATTGGATTGATGAAATTTTGAATTGAATTCTTGAATTTTTTTTTTTTATGGAAATTGCTAATGAAATTTTAGAAAAAAGAAAGGTAAAGAATTATTTTTTTTAATAAATTAATTATATAATTATTTTCCCCCAAATATCGAATGATATAAATAAAAAAAATCGACATTTTACCCAAATTGAATTAGGCTTCTCTTCAGGATAGTTTTTGGATTGATTACTTAACTAACACTGGCAGCAGAGTGGGAGGTTGTAAAATAAAGCAATAGTGGGATGAGGCCTAAATTTCCCGTCCATCAAGAATGGCCTGTAGATTGTGGGCGGGACTTAATCACTCATCCTATGCATGTGATTGGCTGTTGGATGACGAAGTCTGTGTCTACTCTCCCCACTTGCCTTGCAGCTAATGTTGCAGCCTTGTTTTGTTCTGGAAAACGTATTTTTTTTTTTTTTCAATTTCTTTGCCTTTTCTCTCTTTTCCCTGACCAGGAATGCATTATCTCTATTTACGCAGTTTTCTTCTTACCCAATTTCCAATTGCCTGTGCTTAAGATACATAATAATTGTTTATTTGCACAAAGACCGTGGTGTACTTAGATAGATAGATAGATAGATTCTAACGGGGGAATTGGCTCTTCAGCCTACGCCACTGCGACACCCCAAGGATCTATTGTGGCACCCCCTTAGTTGGAGACCCTCCTCCTATCCCTGGTGTGCTTAAAATTTAATTGCCTATCAAGTTGTGTTGACTAATGTTTTGCAAGGGCGGACTTTTTTATTATACTTATACACTTAACTTGATGATAGATTCCGTCTGAGAAAAGTGTAAAAAGCAAAAGAAAGATAAAATTCGTGCTCCCAGAAATAACAAGGCTGTAACATTGACAGCTAGGCAGTGGGAAAAGTGCAACATGGAGCGGGAAGATAAGCCCCCTCTCCCTTTTACTCCTCTTTGACAACCATCCATTTTGATTATTATGTCTTAATGTTGGTCTAGTAATCAAGTGAACAGTTATTCTAAAGAAGTTTTTTGTAATATGTGCAAATCATGGTTGATACCGAAGCAGTTAGTCATTCTTAAAGCAGACATTCGCACCCAACACGAAAGATAATCTCCCTAGCATAAAAGCTGCCAGCCAAGTCCAACTTGCCAGCAAATTCCCTAAAATAATTGTAAAATATCGTAATAATAGTAAAAATAACAATAAAATACACATACACATACACAGACCTATAACTAATTTCCAAGAATCCTTCAAATTTTAAATTGTAAAAATTATCAAACACTATAAAGTTCCTAGAGAATTATTTTTTGCATTAATACACAGTCCATTAACTTTATGACTTGTATTAAAAACGATCTTCTTGAATTTGACATCCGATACGGGTAATTTTATATTCATAATTTTCACAATTTCTTTTCTAGATAATATAAACAGAATTTATCACAAGTTTTTCCATAAAAATGGAAAGCATAACTAATTATTATCAAAATTATTTTAATTGACCTACATTGCCACATTATTTGGTAATTATGTTTTTTTAATTTAAGGCGCGTCAACATCTATGGTTCATTGAAGGCCGTAGCTTTCTCAGTGTACTGCTGTTATCCGGGCAGGCAACACTCTATCCATCACCGTTAATCTAAGGGCAGTAATGCAAGGCTCAAACCCGGGACCTCCGCATTGCTAGTCCAGTGCCCTATCACTGAGCTAATCCCATTCCCTTATTAATATTATTTTTATTTCTTTTTCATCTTATAACTGACTACATAAGTTTGTGTGGGTTTTGTACCAAGTATAAACTTTAGTGTGCTTAATTATATTTTAAAAATAATCGGACGATACGGCACGCTTCCAGGACAATTGCTTTCTGCATTAAGAGAAACAGAGTGGTTGGAAGTTTCAGTTTCTTCAGAGAGTCATGTAATGTTTTTGGGACTACATCTGTATTCGAAATTACTGCATGGAACATTAGTGCATTCTCTACTTGCCACACTCTAATAATTTCCTCAGTCAGTTCTGCATATTTCCTAATTTTCAATCAAAAGTGTGAGTCTAACAGAAACATTTCGTTGAAGTGAACTCTCTACACGTACTTGGTGAATTTGCTCTGACTATGGATGAAAATTCGAAACCGGTCAGGAACTAAACTAATATGCATGTTACGACGGATAAAATATCGAATACATTTTTTTATTATATTAAAATTACATTCGTATGGTCAAATTTATTGTTTGGATTTCACAGCAAAAAAACCGTTGAAAATAACGTTAATTTCTAGCTTATTTGGCTAATGGAACAAAAACAAAGGATGTAATATACTTTCTACATAAAATTTCATCTCGATTAAACAAATATATTTAGTTATAAGAAATTCACTAACAAACAAACACACGGACATAGGGCTATAATATTAATAATTGTTGCTTTCCTATATTCTGTCATTTCTTAATTTTCTTTTAGATACCAATTAGCGCATTTTGCAAACAATACGAAGCAAGCATTAATAACATTTATATAAACAATGAGTGGGAAATTATCGCCTTCGTGCAGTTACAGTGAATGCCAGCGTTAAACACTAGTGTTATTATTCACCGACAGGAAGTTAAAAAGAATATCACCCACTTTTAGTATGAACGATTACTTTTAGGTTTTATTTTCACTTAGTTACGCCTCCAGGGAGATATATATTTTAAGAATTCTCTGTGAGGGTAAATTGTTTTTATTTTGTTACGAAATTCATTTTTTTTTTTTTTTTTTGTGTTACCCTTAAAGGGTGTTTATTATAAACTCACGTCGGAAAACCTCAAAAGGTTTTCTATATAAATAAAGAAAACTTTTCTCAGTAGAATTTTTGGAATCATATTTATATTGTTAAAGTGCCTGTGTTTTTTAAGGCGCGTCAATATCTATAGTCATTGGCGCCCGGAGCCTTCTCAGTGAGCTCTAGAGATCCTTTGTCGGAGAAGGCTTAATAACCTTGCTCAGAGAGGCAAAGTGCACCTCTTTTGGGTTCCCGGACATGCGGGAATAGAAGGCAATGGAGAGGGCGGACCGCCTGGCTAGGGAGGAATCCTCCTTATTTTTTTGTGGTCCTGAGCCAGCCTTTGCTGTCACTAACCTCTTCTGCGATAGTCAGATTAGAATCTGGGAGATGAGAGTTTTGGAGAAACATTGGGGAAGACATGCAGGGGTATCTCCAGGCCAGGAGATTTATCAGAGGGACCATGCAAGGGGTTTCGGATTACTTCCTCTCCCAGAGCAGGATAAGATTCTTGGACCTTAGTAGGTGTAGTGACTGACTGGGCACACATGGGTGGCTAGTCATTTATATAAAATAGAAAGGACGTCTAGTCTCATATGTCAGAACTGTGATGATGGAGTTGGGGAGCGGTGTATCACTGTTGATGTCAGTGTCTACTTTTGCTGGTGCTAGGTTTCGCATATTTAGGAGGGCCTCATTCTCGCGGGAAAGCCTGGAGGTTTGGAGCTAAAGGATATTTTAGGATATTGTAGTCAGACCAGCAAACTATCGGGGGAGATTAATTAGGGGGATGAATTTGGGGGAAATTGAGGGGAAGATTGATGATCGAGACAAATTTTCGATATCGATTTTTTCACCGGAAATATACGTCTTGAGATCCCTTGAGACGGAAAAAGTGTTTTTTTAGATATTGGTGTGTGTGTGTGTGTGTGTGTGTGTAGCAAAAATTGCAGACAGCTCAATATTGATGTGTAGTTTAAGTTCCACCAAGGGGCATGGCATTGGCAATAAGGTTTTGGTCAAAATTGGTCAACTGCAAGTACCACTTTACTGAATGCTTTTTTTTTCAGTTTTTTAAAAATTTTCTCGAAACCGCCTCCAACGATTTACTTTAAACTTGAACTAAACATATATAGAGCTATATCAGACTTTACTCCAAAAAAAATTCATTTAAGGAAGGTTTTGAAAGAAGGGAGACAGGTTTATATTTTCCTCTAAGTGCAGTTACTAATTTACTGTACGATTCTATTATCCATATAAACAGAATTAAATATATGGCCAAAATTAAGAGTTTAAAGGAAATTGGTTGACAGGAAGTGCGACCAGTTACTGGACAGTTTTTTTTCCGCTTTATACGAATTTCTCTCGGTTGTATTAAACTTGTTATTTACTAAATTATACATGCATGGATCTGGTTTTTGACGGAGGGAATGGTTATTGCTTTTGTCAAAAAAAACTTTTTTGAAATATATATAATTCGGGGTCATCCGAACCATGCGAATTCCAAAACAACCAGATTTTGTTCATTATGTGGAAGACTCACATGACTTTTTCTTTAAGGAATTTTAAAGATTCTAATTGATTTTTTTCAAACTTGCGAAGGTGAATGAATAATAATTCACTTGGACTTGCCTCATTTATATAAATGAAGGTGATGAGAATGAAGAGAACGATTTTGTAATTAGATTAGATTAGATTTTTTTTTGTTAGGGGATAATGCACTGCGATCTGAAAGAACCATTGTATCCTCCCCCTCCACGAGTATTCTCTGTACAATGCCGGCCTCCGGACAGTTCTCTTGGTACGGATAACACTGCCTATCACCGGGCAATGAGCTGTAGAGTCTCCCAGGAAGAGAAAATAGCATCACTACTAGGACTCGAACCCGGGACCTTCACTGGGAATCCAGCGCGCGATACTGAGCTAATTTCTTCCCTTAGTTAGTTCTGATTTTATAATTAGAATGAAATATAAATGACCTCAGCGGATCAGAATACAAAAAAGTAGGAAACGCCGAAATAGGTAATATGATGTTAGGTTACGCAGCATGGGTTCGATTCCCCAGTCTTTACCTAAGAATTTGGTATTATTATTAGAAGTAATTTTACACAATTTTAATAATTATGCCTGCTAATCTCCTTCGACAACATCTGGTCGGTAGTGAATAAAGCTGTTTAAAAAATAGGCCTCTTTATTTTCATTTTTTGTAAAGAGGATTTTTACTACAAATTATGAATCCATCAATCCACCATATTGTTGAAAGATAAAAGCAATCGCTGGCGCTGTAAAGAATTAATGCAAAGTTGAGGACTTTATATGGGAAAAAATTTCTTGTGAGCTACATTAAGTTAGGAAGGCTGGAGAATGGTCGTGATCCAGATTGGACGAAGGCATTCCTTAAAATTTGTTAAGAGCTTGATGTAATAGGTACGAACAGTGGAGAAACACAAAATTGAATCAATCTAGTTAGGCGCTACCTAGCTCAGACTAGGGTGAGAGACTGTGTGTGTGTGTATATGAAGCCGAGCCAGCCCTAAAAAGGGAACAATTTTATAACAGTTTATGACCAGTTAACAACCAGTCAGCAACCTATCAACTACCTCCTCACCACTCAGCCAGTATATTCTTTATCCAATATCTTTCGCTACATAACTTCTGTTATACTATTGCAAAGTCCTTGTAGCTTGTGTGTTCTCTTATTACACAATGTTCAGGTTATATTCTAGTTTATTTTTCTAAAATCCTTTCTCTATAATTCTCTCTCCTTCTGTGACGTAATAGGATCCGAAGAGCGGAGAAACACAAAATTGAATTACTCTAGTTTCGCGCTACCTAGGTCAGACTAAGGTGGGAGACCTATATATATTCAGCCGAGCTAGCCCTAAAAAGGGAACAGTTTTACATTTTACGACCAGTTAACAATCAGTCAGCAACCTATCAACTACCTCCTCATCACTCCCAGCCAGTCTGTCTCTTTATATATCTCTCGCTACCTAACTTCTGTTATCTGTTTTTGCGTCTTTTCATTATACAATGTTCAGCGTAAATTCTAGTTTATTTCTTAAAAACCCATTCTCTCTCCTCCTCATCATCCATTATATTGACTATTCGGCAACTACATTACGGCACCGGAACACCTGCGACTTTGCTGGCCTAGGCAAGACTCATTGCAATAGTTTTTGAAAGAAGAAATGAATTACATAATTTACTTAATAAAATTGATGAATGAATAAAGTTGAAATAAATAAACAAAACTTGTATATATCTATTTCAATTTATCAGATGTTATTCTATTATTTCTTGCAAAGTAAATAAGGGAATGTCAAACAATTATATAGCTAGTTTATTCCAAAATGTCTTTTAATACGCAATCAAAGATAAATTTGTTCATGACTAATTTGTTTATGGCCAAATAGTTTAGTAAATGGTTAGTTAATGCGTCTCTTTTGTTTCTATTTACTATAATCAAGTGACAATTAAGTCTGATCACATTCTACCTTCCCAGAGCCGACTGATATGTTTTGCCACACACTTTAGAACGTTTGCTATATAAAGTTAAAAATTTTTATTTTATTTAATAATACAATCAGGTATCATTTACCTCATCCTATCTTGTGACAATTCAACAATCCAACCATTTGGACATTTAGTACTCTTTACCATTCAATCAATCTATCTTTGTCTAACATACCATCTCAAGAGAGTTTTATACGCATGCGTTACTGCAATAAGGTGAATAGTGAATAAGAACAATCTCCCCCCACCTTTCCACTCCCACTCTCTCACTGTATGTCTCTTTCTAACACCCCTCCCCCCCGCTCAGTCACGCTCCCTCTCTATCTTAGTTGGCGGCATTAGATAAAAGAACGCCCTTTTTTGTACTATTTATTAATGCTTACCGCGAACAGACAAACTCTATAAGCTCATTGACGTGTAAGACCGGACATCACTGTGCTACATTGAATATTTGATTATAACTTGTTTGTCACTTAAACGACACCGCACCAACCCGCCCCTTCACACACACACACACACACAGAGTGAGAAAGACCTCAGTCTTATCATTTTTATTTCTTCATTGTATTTAATCGACGGCAATATAAGATGTGCACGTCTTCTGTACGTACAATCAAGGAGCCACCCAGGCTAAACTGAAAAAGGTTTTAGCTTCCCATTTCCGTTGTTTTATACAAACAATTCTAGGATCTTTCTTCCTAGAATACTTTGAAAAGAAAGTAAACATAAAGAGAAGGGATCCGCCCTATTCTTTATCATTTATACACACACACACACACACACACACACACACACACACACACACATTATAAACATAATTTGTACTTCCTCTTTGTTAAGAAGGAGGCGCCCTCTATCTCTATTCACAAACAAACACTAACCTGCACAATACACCGACCAAGTATCATTTTTTTTTTTTTTTATAGCTCAGCAATAAAACTATTGGTGATTGGCACGTCAATTGAATACAATATGTCTTTTTTTTTTATATACAATGAAAAAAATTATTGAGATCGTTAAAAAAACTTTTAGGGAGTAATAAAATGAAATCAACTTCCTTAAATACTAATTGCATTATGATTATAATTAAAAGAGTCTCGTTCCTCTCTAGACAGACTAAATTTGCTTAAAGATTGAGATAGTTTTGAAAATGGCAGTTTGCCAAACAACAATTATTTAATATGTTTTTGAATATTTTTTTAACTGAAGTGATTAGTTTAATTTTTTTTTTGGTCATTCTTTGAATTTAATTTTCGTAAAATTATACTAGCTTAGCAGAACTCATTGAAATTTTTTTTTTTTTTGGATATTTGGTAAAAAGAATGGAACCCCCTCTTTTGTTATGACCTCTTTCAACAACATACCCGTACTTAACCCCTCCATTGATGACCCCTTTTTTACTTTCTCTTTCTATTAAGAATAAGTATTGCTGCTTCTCTAATTCCGAAAAAAGTGATGAGTGTTTGGTGCAGTAAGTTCAAACTGGATATTTCTTTAAGTTTTACCAAGTGACCCGATAATATAGTTTAGATTGAGGTACATGGGCAAGGTGGAAAAGTTCTCGGCCTAGCCCATAGATGGCACTCCAACAAATGAAATTACTGTTTTGTTATTGTCTGCGCGGCAGACACCCAAGGCGAGATGACAAGCGGGTGACAAACAAAATGAATGGAAGTGAGAAAGGAAGGCGTGGCGTGTGTGTGTGTGTGTGGTGTGTGGTGTGAGTGTGTGGCGAAAGAAAGGAACTCAGGTGAGCGTACAAGGATTGGAATGCTTCTTCAGAAGCGGATGATGCCATGGTTGAGGCGGCAGGTGATGGCGAGTCCACTAACGTGCAAACGAGATAGCCTCGTGAAGATGATGGCGCGGAGGGATGAGTCTTAGTAATCACCGAAGAGTCATGTTAATAATTAACACGGCGAATAGGCGCGAATAAGGCGACACAAAGTTTAAAGGCGAAATCAACAGTACACCACAGACTAAGAAGAAGCGGTAAAAAACTGAGGTTAGTTTGACGGGCGAAAGAAGAAGAGAACGGCACAAACACTGTTATCCAGGCGAGATACACAAGACAAGTGAAGTAATTTTAAAAGGAATAAAGAACGTTTGAAGGGGGTGGGAAACTAAAATAACGCGCGAACTACGAGGGATGAAAGTACCGACAATCCCACCACCAAGAGAGAGAAAGAGAGAGAGGGAAAATGCGGGGAAGCGTGAGAACGAGGCGGACGATGAAAGAATAAACAGGAAATAATAGTTTGGAAATGGCAAGGGATTAACAGTAGTGTGGTAATAAAAAGGGCAATCAAGGCGAAGCGGAGTTAAGCTGCCAAAGATGCCGCGACCTAACAGTTATTTGGCACACTTGTTGCAAAAGTAAATACCAAAAATGTGAATTTGATCAGACAAATAGTTTTTGGACAAAATGAATATACTTGAGTACTGTTCCGTCATAAAATTCTTCATTTTAGATGGTTTATCGCCAACAGAAATTCATCCAAAATTGGTGAAAGTGTGATGTGAAATTCCATCTGAGAAGATGTGCATAGTATTGCCCATTAATTTTTTTTACCCTTATGTAGGTAGTCAATTAAAAGAATCCCTTTGGAATCCCCCCCCCCCAAACACTTGCCTTAATCTTTCCAGTTGATGCGTTGTCTCTGCTTTCTTCGATGTTGAGCCACTGCTTGGACGGTTGTTTTGACTCAGGTGTAAAGTGGTGAACTCACGTTTCATCCGTCGTCACAAATCGTTTGGATTCTTCTTAAAACGGTACAAACATGGCTGAGGAACTCGATTCCTCGTTTGTTAGTGATCAGCATTTAACAAATGCGGCACCCATCTTGCAGAAAGCTTTCTCACACTTAGGAAAATGTGTCATACACTTTCTTTAGAGATGCCAGCCCTAGCTATTTCATACACCATTAATCGTCGATCATCTAGAACCATATTGTGTATCTTCTCGATATTTTCTTCGATAGTTGCAGTTTCTGGCAGCGTCCTTCACATGGATCATCTTCAATCGAAGTACAACGCACGATGCCCAATTTTTTTTACTGTTGATAATGAAGGTGCAAACTTTTTATGCACTTTCACCAACTTTGAATGAATTTCTGTTTGCGATAAACCATCCAAAACGAAAAATTTTATAGCGGAACGGTATTCAAGTTTATTCAATTTTGTCAAAAACACACAACATGCTTACTTTAAACAGCCGTATAAAACAAAAAAATTATTTGTCTGTTCACGTGAAGGCAGGAGTCCCTTAAGGAAACATCCTAGGACCAATACTCTACGCAATATAAACAAGCGATATTCCTACCAACCCAAAGACATCCATATTTTCCTTTGCTGATGACACCGCTATCCTTACATCCCATGAAGATCCCATTATCGCTACCCGTACCCTCCAATCCCATCTCAACTCCCTGGCCGAATGGTTCAGGACGTGGAGAGTTAAATTAAATAATATTAACAAATGTTATCATATTACATTCACTCTCCGTAGAGCTATATGTCCTCCAGTACAACTTGACGGACAATTCTTACCTACTGTTGATAAAGTTCGCTACTTAGGACTCTACTTGGACAAAAGACTGACTTGGAATCCTCACAAGAGACTCAAGAGACAGGAACTAAATCGACGATACAAATTACTCTCGCGTATTTACTCTCGACCGACGTTTTCGTCTTTCTCTAGACAACAAAGTACTAATCTACGACACTGTGCTCAAGCCTCTGTGGACGTACGGAATCGAAGTGTGGGGCTCAACCAAGCGCTCCAATTATCTCCGACTACAAATCCTCCAATCCAAAATCCTTCGTAAAATCACTAACGCTTCTTTCTATGTTTCTAACTCCATCATTCACAAAGACCTAAATATCCCTTTTGTTCGCGACCTCATTTTATCCCCGATACAAAAAATTCCATGCATCCCTCTCAGACCATCATAATCCTTTAATCCAGGAAACCCTGTCAGAAGACTGAAACGTCAGTGGCCGAGAGATCATCTGACAGAGTGTCAAACAAATGTAAATATGTAATTATGTAAATATGTATATAATGTAAATATCTTTCCGCTCTCAGCCTAACTTTCCTATTAAACCTTTTCACTAAATCCTTCCTAATATTTTCCAAAGCTCTTCTCATCCATAGTCCCTATTTTCCGTTATATATCTCCTTCCTCACTTATTAAAAATATTTTGGAGAGTTGTCAATGGATAGCTGCTCCACTCTTGTACATAGTTTCATTCATCAGATTTACTAGATACATTATTATGTAGTTGTACTTAATAATAATAATAATAAAAAAAAAAAATTTGTCTGATCGAATTCACATTTGGTATTTACTTTTGCAACAAGTGTGCCAACATAACAAAACAGTAATTTCATTTGTTGGAGTGCCATCTATGGGCTAGGCCGAGAACTTTACCTTGCCCACGTAGATCAACCGGAAATATCAATTACTGAATCAATTTTTTTTGTTTTGGTTTTTTGCAATTTTCTTGAAAATAGTTCAAATTATTTTTTAAACTACCATTTCCGTTTATTATACGAACCCATCACCTACATAATATTAATAAATAATAAACGTGCTGTCAAGAATTAATTTGAAGAAAATCGTTTAACCGGATGTACGACTTTACTGGAACAATTTTGCTGCAATTTCCTCGATAAAAATAAACATCGAGTTTAGTGGGAGTTTCGGAATAGCTGGAAGGAAGATCCTTCCTTCAAATTTTCATATTTTGTTTTTAGTAAGGTTCACACGGCTGTACTTGTAATATATTTGAGCCAGCTGCTATAAAAATTCCAATTTTGAAGGAAACTTATCAATAATTATTATGTAAATTGCAGGATGGAAAAGTATGTAAGTGTCTTACACCAGATTTTTACTTTCTTTCTTACTCCCCTGGTAGATAGATAGATTCTAACGGGGAATTGGCTCTTCAGCCTACGCCGCCGCGACACCCCAAGGATCTTTTGTGGCACCCCCCGAGTTGGAGACCCTCCCCCTATCCTGTCCTTAACCGGATGTGGAATTGGGGGGGGGGGGCTCCCAGGTGGTCAGTCAGAGCACTTGCCATCAGAGCACCCTCTCGAGTTCTGCTTGCCTTAAAAGACTTAATAGGTCCGAGAGAGGGCCCTGGCTGAGGCTTGTTGGCACCAGCTTCTCTTTACCAAAGAGGCGGTACCTTAGCCAAACCAGCCCCTCGCACTGACATACCACATGCAGTGCCGTCTCCTCTTCTTCCTGACAAAACCTACACAGGCTATCCGTTGCCAGGCCCATGCGATGCATGTGCTTATTTAATCTACAATGGCCAGTGAGAACGCCAACTGCTATCCTTATGGCCACCCGGCCTAATTGGAGTAGTTCCGCAGTTAGCTTGGGCGAGTGGCTATGAATAAACGTTTTCGCCTGCCTCTAGCCTGGAGTTTTGACCCACCATTCCCTTGATCGGTCCTGCATCCATAACTTAATGGATGCACTCCTGAGACATCTTGAGACACCATAGAACGGCTCCGGCCCGATAAGTGCTCTCATTGAACCCTCCCGGGCCAGGCGGTCCGCCGCCTCATTGCCTCTGTAACCCGAGTGCCCAGGTACCCAAACCAGGAAGACCTTATTATGGCTACTAATTTCCCTGAGTGCACCTAGGCAGTCCCACACCAGCCTTGAGCTGATCTCCCACGAGTCAATTGCCCGCAGAGCAGCCTGGCTATCCGAATAAATGACGACTCTGGAGTTATACACTCCCCGTCTTCTTATTTCGGCGGCGCAGATAATAATCGCGACTAGCTCCGCCTGAAAGACCGTAGCTAGCCTTCCCAGGCTCACCGAGATATTACATCTCGGATGAGCCCCGTACACGCCGGCTCCCACTCCATCTTCCATCTTGGACACATAGATTCGCCTGTAATTGGCGGCCCATTCTTCCATGCCCCTCTGTCTAATATCAAGACAGTTATTATGCCCATCATATACTTAATATTAATAAAGAATAAATGTGCTGTCAAGAATTAATTTGAAGAAAATCGTTCACCGGATGTACTTTACTGGAAAAATTTTGCTCAATTTCCTCGATAAAAATGAACATCGAGTTTAGTGGGAGTTCCGGTACAGCTGGAAGATCATGCTTCCTTCATATTTTGTTTTTAGTAAGGTTCACACCGCTATACTTGTAATATGTTTGAGCCAGTTGCTATAAAAATTTTAATTTTGAAGGAAACTTATCAATAATTATTACGTAAATTGCAGGATGGAAAAGTATGTAAGTGTTTCACACACCAGATTTTTACTTTCTTTCTTACTCCCCTGATAAGAAGAAGTATTGTAGGTAATCGTGTCAAATTTTCGATATCGAGTTTTCACCAGAACTACATGTTTTGAGGTCCCCTTTGATTCTCAAGAAGTGGTTTTTAAAAAAATGGCCTATGTGTATGTGTGGAGATGTGAATGGCTGTTGAATAGCATAACCAAAAATGCAAAATAACAGAAAGTTCGAACTTGATATTCGCCGTTTAGCTACCACCATGGACAGCAGATTCGACAGTAGATTGTTTTAGAGTATTATTACACTGCGACCTAAAGATCTATTGTGCTCCCGGGGCCTTCTCAGTCCACTGCCGGCCTCCAACAGTGTTGCCTACCTACAGACAATACTGCTCAACACTGGACAGTGAGTTATAGAGGCTCCTAGGAAGAGAAAATCTAAGGGCAGCATGCTGGATTCGAACCTGGGACCTCCGCGTTGCTAGTCCCTGGCGCTATCACTGAGAGCTAATCCCTTCCTTCTCCTTTGGCTTTCGCTAATTAACTAGGGACGGAGACCCTAGTTTGTGTACTGTGTTTGTCCTTGTCTGTTAAGTGTATTGTGTACTGTTCTGACGATGTGCATGGAGTACTGAGTGAGGTAACCCGTGGGGTCGCTACTCCCCAAGTAACTGCATGCAAGAAAAACAGTTTGCTGGTTATCCGACAGTAAGTTGTCTATCGAAATTCCTCAACCGAAAATATCACTTTACTGATTTTTTTTTTTTTTTTTTAACTTCCACAGAGCAAATTTAGTTGATACACTCAAAAAATTTGTAATATAAATTTGCATCTGTGCAAGTCTATGTTATCATACTGTTTTTGACAAAAACATCTTGATAATGAGCGAACGCCCGAAACCAGGGGTCGATGACCCCAAAAAAGAAGCAGGCTTTCACGGAAAATGTCACTAATGCTTTCCAGCTCTGCGGAACCAACGACAACAACTCTCTAATCAACTTTGCTCGCCATATCTGGAATCCTATTGATATGAAGTAATCTTCCTGTTTAACTTCAGTTAATATGATTTCTCCCTTTTTACTTTTTCTCTTACTCCTAGTAAGAGGAAGTATTGTAATCGTGTCAAATTTTCTTACTCGTTAGTTTTTACCGGAAATATCCGTTTTGAGGTCCCCTGAGTCCAAAAAATTGGTTTTTAGCAAATTGTCTGTGTGTGGTATGTGAAGAGCATAGCCCAAAAAAACGAAAAACCGTAGAAAGTTGAAACTTGATATTCCGTTTAGGTATCAACATAGGATCTGACAGTACGTTACCTGTCAAAATTCCTCAACCGGAAATACCACTTTACTTGTGGGTTTTTTATTTTTTTGCTATTATCTCAAGATTGGCTAAAACTATTTTATTTAAACTTAATATATCAACTACACAATTTTTATTTGTAACATTTCTCCGGTCTTTTTTTCGAGAGGAAGGGTTCGGTTTTCCTCTAAAGTGCTATTTCAGTTTATTACACATTTCTATTATCTAAATAATATTAATTAGAATGAAATATGTTGTTGAAATTCTGAGTTTGAAGAAAATCGGATGACCGAAAGTGCATTTTTAGTGCAAAGTAATTTCAGTTTTTCTGCTATTTTCTCGGCTTCAACAATTTTCTTTAAATTAATAATATGAACTTCACATATAAAGAGCTACAACTTTTATTGGCCAACATTTCTCCGGGTAAAGTCATTTAAGGGGTTTTTGGAGGCGTGGTGGGGTTATGTTTTCCTCTAAAATGCTATCTTAGGTGATTATAGAATTCTACCAACCAAACAAATTTAATTGGAAATAAATAAATTGGTTAAATTTCGAATTTCAAGAAAAATAATAAACCGGATGTACGTTTTTCACTGAACATTGTTTTCAGTTTTCACAATTTTTCTCCATAAAAAAAACCGACAGATTTCATTAAATTCGGTACAATAACTATAAAAATTGGTCAATAATTATAAATTTGTAAATTGCAGTAAGATAAAGGTGTGTGAGTGTTCTTGTACGAGAAGTTTGTGTACACATGAATATATTTATGAATATATAAATATATTCATACGTCTATCATGTTTATTTAATAACATTTATGTGGAAACAAATGTATTTTTTTTGGAAATTTTAGAGAGGCTGAGTAATCACATTTTTCTCACAAGTGTTCTTTTATTATAGTTGTTTAGTTTACACACGAGAAATTTGATCGTTTTTCTTTCTTTTTTTTTTTTTAATTGTGTTCAATAAATTATAAATGCAAATTAAATTCTGACATTCTAAATTTATTGCAAATAGAATATATTTCCCCTTGCAATCTATCAAGTGAGAATTTCAATTAACTATGTTTTTAAAATATACAAGTATCATAGTTTAAAAATACTTTCAATTTCCACAGATTGTGTCTCTATAATGGTGGGGATAGAATGGGAACATTAGCATTAGGAGTGGTGGGGAGGAAATAGAAGTAGAAGTTAAGGTGGGTAAGGTAGGTAGTGGTGGTGTGGTGTACTGAATTAGGTGCTATTTGTCTTGTACGATATTGGGCCATTAGTAGGTAACGCTATGTTTAACGGTCGGAGGAGGGGTTGTGTGCTTCTTTGTTACGCTCAATTGATTAAGCCAGGAATATGTTTAATATCTGTTTTACACCTTGTATTTCACACACACACACACACACACAGACACACAAATATCTTGTTTCTAGTCTTACCTTATTTATTAATATCCACTGTGTGTGTGTGTGTATGTATGTGTGTAAGTATATATGTGAGAACTATCATCAAAGGAACGACTGAAGTATTATCGTCCAACCGTATCCACTATATACGAGTTAGAACTTCTCTGAATATTCTCTCTTACTTACCGTTTTAAAATTTCTTTCTCTTTCAAATGGACAGGCAAAAGTATTTGTATGGATATTTTTAGTTTAAAAAAAATTATCGAGATAAAAAAAACACTTTCACCAAAACACAGGGAGGTCCCCGCTGTTACAGTCTCCACTGTTTGTACTATATCTTAAATAGTCGTCACCACCTATTAACTAACTATTAGCAACACCATATCTCCTCCTCACTTATACACCCACACCCACTTACACACAAACACACACACATTACATTTTAATTCCTATTTAGAGTAATGATTATTATTATTATTATTATTACTAAAATACATTATACTAGTGCCAAGTATTTTAAATATTTTATTCTGTTGGTGTTCCTAAAGTAAATCGTTTAATTTGGTGATTTTTTTTTGTAAATAAATAAATTTAAAATTTAGTAAACAAACAAATAAAAATTAGCATTTCTTTTTTTTTTTATCGACTTTCACTGACTCCCTACTAAGAGGAAGTATTGTAATCGTGTCAAATTTTCAAATCGAGTTTACACCGGAAATATACAGGTTTGAGGTCCCTTGAGTCCCAAAAAAGTGTTTTTTAAAAAATGGCCTGTGCGTGTATCTATGTGAACAGCATAGCTCAAAAACGAAAAAAAAAACGCAGAAAAATGCCCTGAACGCAAAAATGTCCTGAATTAACGCGTTAATGCGAAATTCGAGGGAGGAAGTTGTAACTTCAACCGGTCGTCTACTTCGTTGCTCATCACTTTTAAACTGTTCTACCCATTCGTAAAACATTCGAACGGTTCAAACTTGATATTCCGCTTCGGTATCATCATGGGATCCGACAGTAAGTTATTTGCCAAAATTTCTCAACCGAAATTACCACTTTATTGAATGTTTTTTTCCATTTTTTTTGCGATTTTCTCAAAAATGGACCCAACGATCTCCTTTAATCATCAGAGAGATATTTTCCGTGATAGCCTGCTTCTTTTTTTTTGGTCATCGACCGATTTCGGGCGTTCGTGCATCATAATCAGGATGTTTTTGTCAAACAGTGTGATAAAATAGACTTGCACTCTGTGCAAAGTCGTATGTTATCACATTTATAAAAATCCATAAAATTTGCTCTGTGCAAGATCTATTTTATCACACTTTTTGACAAAAACATCCTGATGATGGGCGAACGCTGCCCGAAACAGGACGATGACCAAAAAAAAAGAAGCAGGCTATTTCTATAAAATGTCTCTAATGCTTTCCAGCTCTGCAGAACCAACCACAACGAGCTTCTTTTAAACTTGCTCCATCAACTACACACACAAAGAGCTACAATTTTTATTTGAAAACCTTTTTCCGGGTAAATTTATTTTTTAAGGGGAGAGAGGGTGGTGGGATCGTTTTCGTCTCAAGTGCTGTATTACTTTATTATACGATTCTTTCATCTAAATACGAGGATCATTCACTAATTAACCCTGACAAATCGCTATAGCTCAAAAACGATTTATTTAATCAATACAAAACTTTGGCTACTTTTCAACATAGTCCTCAGCAACATTTACATACTTGTCCCATCGTTCTTCTAATTTGTGTACGCCTCTGGCATAAAATTCTTTGGGTTGATCTCGAAGCCACCTGATTTTTTTAGTTCTTCATTGGATTGAAAATGTTTCCCATGCAGAACCTTTTTAAGGGGTCCAAACAAATGGAATCCGACAGGGCGAGTTCGGGGCTGTAGGGGGAATGTGGAAGGATCTCCCACTCTACTTTCTTTGCGGGCGTCCGTAAGTTGTCTTGGAACCCATCTCGCACAAATTTTCTTGTACTGCAGCTTATTCTGAATAATGTTATGGACAGTTCCAACGCTCTTTTGCACTTCTTCAGCTATCAGTTCAACAGTGGTACGCCTATTGACCTGAATTAACGCGTTAATGCGAGAACCGAAGGAGGAGGTTGCAACTTCAACCGCTTCTCCAATTCGTGGTCGTCACAGACATTTACACGGCCACTTTTAAACTGTTCTACCCATTCGAAAACATTTGAACGGTTCAAACAATTATTCCCGTACATTTTCAACATTCTTTCGTGGATTTCACTATCTTTGATATACCCTCTGCAACTAAAAATCTAACCACTGAGCGTTATTTTTCCGAAGTGCAATGCTGGAGCGGACTCGCCATTGTTAGCTGAATACATTTGAGGTTATACTTACCAAATATTCTCGAACAGCAAATGAGAAACTAAGTACAAGGATGCCAACTTGACGCACTGAACCTATTGTATTGATTAAACAAACCATTTCTGAGCTACAGCGATTTATCTCGTTACTTATTGAATGATCCTCGTAATATTAATTACAATTGAATATTTTATCGAAATTTCGAGTTTGAAAAAAAAGAAAGATTAACTCGACTACCCGATCCATATAAGATAAAACAAATTTAAAGAAAACTGAAAAAAAAAAATTCATTAAAGTCGTAAATCCGGTTTGATGAGTTTAGTGATTGAAACCTATGGGTATTAAAAAAAAAAAAACTAGTATCACTATATTCATAATGAATTGATATATATTTGATATTGCTCGGCAAAAGAAAGGAAATGTTCTTTAAATATTTATCCTTTATGCGAAAAAGGCAAATACCAAAAGTTAAAGTTGGGGAGAAGGTTTCTACGCAGGTATTTAGTAGAAATGATTAATTACCTACACCGAAGAGAGTGCCAATAGTATTGAACCAAACCCTAGAAATTTGCAATTTATCCTACAAATTCCGCAGTTCTACATATACGCAATTAGCATTCCGAAATATATTCATTTATGAGAAAAATAAAATAAAAAAAATTTAAATACAAAACTAGTCTACACTAATGGATTTTCATCAAATTTGGGATTCTATCAGTGGCTCTTAGTACGAGAAAATCTAAGGAGAGCGCTGCATGAATCCATCCTGGGGATCTCCCGCGTTCTAAACCTAGCAGCACGCTTCACCGTTAAATCCCCGCTTCTTTTTTAAAAAAAAAAAAAATAAATAAATAAATCTGGTGCGAAACACTCACACAACTTTCTCTTACTCTCCCGTCTCCGTTCTCTCAAAATTATAATTGACAAATTTTATAGTTTGTGTTACCAAATTTAACGAAATCGTCGAAAATTGAAAAAAAAAAAACTGTTCTGTAAAAGCGCACTTCCGGTTTACTAATTTTCTTAAAACTCGGAACTTTGGCCATCTATTTATTTCTAATTAATTTTGTTTGGATGATCAAATTGTATAATCAACTATGATAGCAATTTAGAGGAAGATGTAACCCCACCCCTCCCCTAAAAGTGCCTTTAAATTAATTTTCTTCGAGAAATGTTTTAAATAAAAGATGCACATCATTGCATGTTTGGTTTATACACGATGTTTCAAGAAAATCGTCGGAGCCATTTTTTTTGAGAAAAACGTGAAAAAGTGAAGAAATCATTTAGTAAAGTGTTAAAATAAACGCACTTCCGGTTATCCGTTTTTTTTTTCAAACTCGGAATTTCAACAACATATTTAATTCTAATTAACATTATTAAGAAAGCAGAATTGTCTAATAAACTGAAATAGCACTTTAGATGAAAACCTAACCCCAACCTCCCCCGGAAGTGCCCTTAAATGAATTTTCCTGAGAAATGTTACAAATAAAAGTTGTAGCTCTTTGTATGTGTAGTTGATATACCAAGTTTAAAGAAAATCGTCGGAGCCATTTTTGAGAAAATCGCAAAAATGTAAAAAAAAAACAACTAGTAAAGTGGTACTTCCGGTTGGGGAATTTTGACAGATACGTACTGTCAGATCCCATGGTGATACCTAAACGGAATATCAAGTTTTAACTTTCTACGGTTTTTCGTTTTTGAGCTATGCTGTTCACACACACAGACCATTTGCTAAAAACCACTTTTTTGTACTCAGGGGACCTCATAACGGATATTTCCGGTGAAAACTCGATATCGAAAATTTCACGCGATTACAATACTCTCTCTTACTCTCCCTTCAAACTATCTAGAATCGTTCTAAAATCTAAATCTACCTCTATCTAGGAACTAGTGAGAAGTTTCTTTTAATCTAAAAATTGTCGTCGAATGCTAATTCTCTTCATTGCTACAGATAGGAAGCGTTTGTAAGGAATGCGAGACGAGATCTCCTTCTCTTCAAAATCTTTACAGTTGTAAGAATAAAAACTCCGGAACACCGAATTTACTAAAAAAAAAAAAAAATTCCGAAGTTTTATAAAAAGAAAGTGGAAAGATCCAAAAAAAAAAAAAAATCTGGTGTGAAACACTCACACAACTTTCCCTTACTCCTGTTTTCAAAATTGAAATTGACAAATTTTATAGTTAGGGTACCACATTTAATGAAAATTCGTCGGAGTTCGTCGAAAACTGAAAAACTGTTGAGTAAAAGCGTAATTCCGGTTTACCAATTTCCTTGAAACTCGGAATTTTGGTCATCTATTTATTTCTAATTAATATTCCTTGGATGGTAGAAGTGTAGAATCATCTATGATAGCACTTTAGAGAAAAACATAACCCCACGCCTCTCACAAAAGTCCCCTTAAATGACATTAACAGGAGAAATGATTCAAATAAAAGTTGTAGCTCTTTATATGTATAGTACACATTCCTACTTTAAAGAAAATCGTTGGGGCCGTTTTCGAGGAAATACCAGAAAACTGTAAAATATATTTCAGTAAAAAACGCACTTCCGGTTCCCCAGATTTTTTTCAAACTACTCCGAATTTCAACCACATATTTAATTCTAATTAATATTATTTAGATGGTAGAATTGTATAGTAAACTGAAATAGCACTTCAGAAGAAAACCTAAGCCCACCCTTTCCCCCCAAAAGTGCCCTTAAATGAATTTTCCCAGAGAAATGTTTCAAATAAATGGTTGTAGCTCTTGTTGTATGTGTACGAGGCATGTCCAGTAAGTAAGTGTACTGAATTTTTGTAGGTTACAAAAATTTTTATTTGAACAAAAAAATTACCTGGTTACATTAGTACATATGTAAGCTATTTTTCGACATAGTCACCATTCCTCTCAATGCAGGTGGTGAACCGGGGTATTAATTTTTTGATGCCTTCCTCGAAGTAGTTTCCCGCCAACCCCTTCGTCCACTTCTCCACCTCCCCCTTCACCTCCTCGTCGGTTGAAAACCTTTTTCCACCCATGTGCAGCTTCAGGGAGGTAAAGAGATAGTACCTGAAGGTGCTAGTCAGGGGAATGCACGGGATGGTTCAGGACATCCCATTTAAACGAGGCAAGCAGTTCGAGGCTTTCACTCGATTCAACTTATGTTGGTCTGTCAGCTGTTTTGGGACCCACCTCGCGGACAGTTTCCGATATCCGAGGGTTTCTGTGATGGTTTCGTGTAGCAGAGATCTGGAGATTTGCGGAAACATCGCAGAAAGTTCATCTACAGTCAGTCTGCGATCGTACCGGAACGCATTTTCGATTTTTCCCGCGATTGAAGGTCTTCTGCTCCTCTGATCATCATGCGAAGACGTACGACCGTTTTTAAACTCGCGACACCACTTGAACACACTCGTACGATTCATAGCTTTATCACCATATGCAGTTTTTACCTCATTATAAACCTCAACCGGAGTTTTTCCCTTCCAAACGAGATAACGGATGACGCCGCGTATTTCACACGTTATTTTGGTATTGATATTTTTCACGAAACGTATTGTCGCGTCGACAGTTCTCAACGTACTGACCTCGAACCGGTCTCGTTGCGGAGGGGAGGAATCAGGCTACACGACAGTGTAGCCAACATGTCGAAAACAAAATCCCTCCGGCCGTGAGAGCCTCAGTACACTTACTTACTGGACATGCCTCGTATTTGATATAAGAAGTTTAAAGAAAATCATGGGAGCCATTTTTGAGAAAATTGCAAAAAAGTAAAATAATCAACTAGTAAAGTGGTACTTCCGGTTTAGAAATTTTAGGACTATCAAGTTTGAACTTTCTACGATTTTTCGTTTTTGAGCTGTGCTGTTCACATACATACACACCCAGACCATTTTCTAAAAACCACTTATTTGGACTCAGTGTACCTCAAAACGGATATTTCCGGTGAAAACTCGACATCGAATGTTTGGCACGATTAAATATTTCTTCTTACTAGGAGTAAGAGAAAGTAGAAATAGAAACCAACAATAAACACTTAATTAAAATTAGAAGTTCATTTAATTAAAACTTACTGAAATTTAATTAAAAGCACTATTTTTTTTTCTATCATTACAGTTTAAATTAGAAAGAAACTTCTAATTTCTGGTCGTGCAAAAAACTACGGTAGCAAGAGAGGAGGTTTTTCTGGCTATACAGTAACAATTAAAATGTACACAATATATCATTAATAACTTAAATTAACTGTTTACAATTAGTTGTAATTTATCAGTGAACATTGCTTTAATATAAGTAATTAATTTTTGTTGTTGATTTTTTCAACAGGCCTAATAATTAAAAACCATTGTTGGCAGATATAATTGTTCACTAAACTACTGTTGTGTGCGTTTATGTCCTTGTGTTCCATTGTGTGATTGAAACAACAATCATGAACTTGCTTGCATACGTCCTCTTAAAATTGTTATAATAACTACACATATAAAGAGCTACAACTTTTATTTGAAACATTTCTCTGGGAAAATTTATTTAAAAGCACTTTTGTGGGGGAAGGGTGGGGTCTAAAGTGCCGTTTCAGTTTATTAGACAATTCTGTCATTTAAATAATGTTAATTAGAATTAAATATGTTTATGAAATTCTGAGTTTGAAAAAAAAAAATCGGATGACCGGAAGTGCGTTTATATTATCACTTTACTAAATAATTTTTTTTTCACTTTTTTGCGTTTTTCTCAAAAATGGCTCTAACGATTTTCTTCAAAATTTGTATATCAACTACACATACAATGATCTACAAGTTTTATTTGAAACATTTCTCTGGGAAAATTCATTTAAGGGCACTTTTAGGGGAGGGATGGTGTTATGTTTTTTCTCTAAAGTGCTATCATAGTTGATAGATTTCTTAAATTCTACCACCTCTTTATGTTTGTTTATATTTATTATTCCTTTTTTTTTTTTAGCTCTTAAACTTGAAGTTGCAAGAACATTATATCAGTATTATTTGTAGGAATCGGAATAGGAAACATGAGTCAATGTGGGGGAAAAATTTCTGGGGAGTTGAAATCAGAATCAGCAAACAAAAAAAAATGTTGTTCTAAATCCGCAGCTATGTTAATGTTTTGGCTGGAAATCATTTTTATGAATCTTATTTCTATGTGAATTGTGTGTAAGTGCCTTACTTTAAGTAAACATAAAGCGGAAAAAACACTGGAAATTCTAATTTGAAAAATACTTGAGTTTCCGGGTTGAGACCGCGTCAGTGATTTGCTAGAAAAGTGACGTTTCACCCATATTGCAATGAGCCTCTCCAGGGTCGTTACACCTTGAAATCTTATGAAATTCTAACTAAGATATCTCTCGATCTATAATGATGTTTTTTTTTTTTAAATCGGTATACGACTTCACCCTAATGAATACTTAATGAATTTATCGGCCATTTTTTTTTTTCCAAAAAAGGCTCGAACAATTTGTTTTAAACCACCAGTTTCCAGGCCAATTGCTTGCAATTGAGGTTGGATTCGTAGTGGCCGTGTTTTAACCAACAATTCCAGTGACTGAGGTCATGAGTTGAGCGATAGGAGACTCGCGATATAAATTAAACCCCGGTACCAGCCTGAAGCTGGAAGTGCATTTGGTACGCGGTTTACCAGAGCCTGTTAAGGGGGTGCCTTCTCTAGCTTCTAGGGGTGGAGTGTGAAACACTTTTTGTTTTTCAGTTTGTTTTATGATAGCAATTTACAGGAAGCTGTAACCCCACCCCTCCCCTAAAAGTGCCCCTAAATTAATTTTCTTAGAGAAATGTTTTAAATAAAAGATGTACATCATTGCATGTTTGGTTTATACACGATGTTTCAAGAAAATCGTCGGAGCCATTTTTTGAGAAAAACGCGAAAAAGTGAAGAAATCATTTAGTAAAGTGTTAAAATAAACGCACTTCCGGTTATCCGTTTTTTTTTTCAAACTCGGAATTTCAACAACATATTTAATTCTAATTAACATTATTAAGAAGGCAGAATTGTCTAATAAACTGAAATAGCACTTTAGTATGAAAACCTACCCCAAACCTCCCCCGGAAGTGCCCTTAAATGAATTTTCCCTGAGAAATGTTTCAAATAAAAGTTCTAGCTCTTTGTAGGTGATATAACAAGTTTAAAGAAAATCGTCGGAGCCATTTTTGAGAAAATCGCAAAAACGTAAAAAAAAAAAAACTAGTAAAGTGGTACTTCCGGTTGGAGAATTTTGACAGATAACGTACTGTCAGATCCCATGGTGATACCTAAACGGAATATCAAGTTTCAACTTTCTATGGTTTTTCGTTTTTGAGCTATGCTGTTCACATACACACACACACAGACCATTTGCTAAAAACCACTTTTTTGTACTCAGGGACCTCATAACGGATATTTCCGGTGAAAACTCGATATCGAAAATTTCACGCGATTACAATACTCTCTCTTACTCTCCCTTCAAATCATCTAGAATCGTTCTAAAATCTAAATCTACTCTATCTAGGAACTAGTGAGAAGTTTTTTTTAACCTAAAAGTTGTCTTTAGTTGCTATTGCCTTTAGTGCTATTGTCTTTAGTTGTCTTTAGTCGCTGGCCAACCCCAACGAATTTCATTAAATGTGGTACACTAACTATAAAATTTGTCAATTTCAATTTTGAAAACTGGAGTGGGCTGGTTGAGCGTATCTCACTGCCCTTAAATGGGTCAAGCGGGGGAGTGTCTAAGTTCGGCACTTTTGCCATGGGAGAGATATTACACTAACAGTCTCTCCATGATGGTGACTTCCTTCTCTTGTTAAAAGATCCCGTTGCTTGCAACGGGGGGCCAGGTATACACCAAGAGGGTAGGAACGGTCTCCCCCCCCCGGAATCTTCTCGGTGCACTTCCGGCCTTGGAGCTACAGACAACACTGTCCATTACCGGCCAGTGAGCTATAGAGGTTCCTATGAAAGGAAAAATCTAATGGCAGAATTGCTGGACTCGCATCTTGGGATCTTCACGTGGAAGTCCAGCGCGCTACCGCTGAGCTAATATTAAATACATTACTTGATCAAGCGTTTAGATACCCCACGTAAAGATTCAGAGGCATTAAAAATGATAAGCTATCCCACCTTCGCGTAATCGTCCACATCATAGTTTCCAAAGATTTAATCTAATTAGATTCTGCGTGCTTAGGCAATTGTAAATATATAATATTTACATATATCACTTTGTTTAGTTTAAAAATTTATGTGAGATAATAGATGGGAGCGACAAAATTTTATAAATTATTCATCATCGGGCTGCATGGTGTTGAAAAATAGTTGAAATAACCAATATATCTTGTTAAGAACAAAGTTTTGTTAAAAAAGATATGATTACCATATCCAAAAAGGAAAAAAAACCCAAGAAAGTCAAAATAACGCCCAATGGGCCGCATGCAGCTATTTATTTCTCCAGGAAAGAAATAATGCCCACACTAAATTGCGCTTTACACAATGCACAATTAGTAAATAGAATTTTTAAATGAAACAAGACTCAAACCAGATAATAAAAAAACTATCTGATGTAGTTCGACTATATTTCGAAGCTGGAAGCTATCCGGGTAATACGAGCTTCATTTTGAAGAACGAATCAATGGCAGAAGAATAAGAGAAAGAAATTGAGCAATCTTTGGTAGATAGGGAGGGTTATACCAAGTGAGCGCTCGATTTGAAAAATGAAAGTAAATACTGCTTTAAAAAGGAATTTTTTATTGTAATCTTTATGTGTAAAAGTCTACGTGAACTGGTCCACAATTTAATTTTACCATATTTGGAATAAATCGAAGAGAAGGGATTAGATCAGAGATTAGAGTCCCGCGGAGGTCCCGGGTTCGAGTCCAGTGTGGCCCTTAGATTTTTTTTTTTCTTCCTAGGAGCCTCTACAGCTCTCTGTTTGGTGATGGGCATTGTTGTCTGTAGCGAGAGAACATTTCCGGAGCCCGGCTGTGCTCTGAGAAGGTTCCGGGACGCCAGTGACCATAGATGTTGACGTTGTTAAATAGAATAAACTAAACTAAATAGAATTAAGATAAACTAAACTATAATAAAACCACACTTTTGAGAAAAAATGTAATAACTCTCAAATTAAAAAAAAAAACAAAACATTCAGTTTGTTCTACATAACTGTTTATTAAATAAGCGTGAGAGACGTCTGAATATATTAATGATATACATATGTATAAGTATATATTATTAGCTATATAATATGTTGTGTGGTTGTGGTGTGTGTGTGTGTGTAAAATGTATACACAAACTTCTCTTACAAACACTCACACAACTTTCTCTTACTGCAGTACACAAACTTATAATTATTGACAAATTTTTATAGTTATTGTACCAAATTTAATGAAATTTGTCGGTGTTTTTATGGTGCAAGTCGTAAAAACTGAAAACAATGTTCAGTGAAAAACGCACATCCGGTTTACTAATTTTCTTGAAACTCGATATTTAGCCAATCTATTTATTTCTTATTAAATTTGTTTGGTTGGTAGAATGTATAATCACCGAAGATAGCATTTTAGAGGAAAACATAGGAAAGGGATTAGCTCAGTGGTTACCGCATTGGACACCGACGTGGAGGTACCGGATTCGAGTCCAGCTGTGCTGCCCTTAGATTCTCTCTTACTAGAAGCCTCTACAGCTCACTGTCAGGTGATGGACAGGCTGTAGTAACTGGTGCTGTTTGTAACGAGAGAACCCTCGCTTACCCAAGAGAACCCCTCGTGTCCGGAGCTTGGCAATGCACTGAAAAGGGTCTGGGGCGCCAATGACTATAAATATTGACGTTGTTAAATATAAGATGATCAATGGAAAAGAGTTCTCATTAAAAGAGTCTTAGAAGAAATGAAAATGGCTTATACCTGCACTATATTTTCCTACCATATTATTTATCGAATAACTCTATAATATGGATAGTAAGCCACAAAAGCCTTATAAAAACTTATAAAAGTTATAAAGAAAAAAAGAGGGAAACTTTAGATGAAATAAGATCAGGGATCGCGATGATTGGGGTAAGACCAGCAAAAACTGCCTGAGGTAATTTTGAGTTCTGAATGCTAGCCCGGTAGTATAAGCTTTTTAAAAGTATTATTATTATTATTATTATTCGCAGAAGGGGAGGGCAAACCCTACGCTATCCAAAGGCTCCCAGGGCCCATATAGCTACCCCTAAAGAATAACAACCACTGGGACTAGAATGAAAATCCAGGCCCAGGTTTTAACCATCTAAGTTTCACCACAGACCGAACAAATCGGACCAAAACCTTAAAAGGACACAGCTTAAGATCCTCTACCGATATCCTATTCCGGCCGAAGGTCCTAAACCTAATCTCCTCACAACCCAAACAATTCGTCATCAGATGCATGGGTGTTTCCTCCTCAGTCTCACAAACTCTACAAAAGGGGTCAGGCACGAGTCCCATTATATAGAGATGTCTCCTTAAACCACAATGCCCAGTGAGGAATCCAATCAGATGTCTGAGGGAGGTTCGTGAAAGACATCGGACCCCGCTACTCAAAGCTCCGTCTGGGCCCCCAATGAGCATTTTAGACTGCCGACAACCCACGCACTCATCCTTTTCAAAAGTAAGAATCGACGGGCATAAGAGAAATCTGGGAAGACCGGAATTGGACAGAATTTTACCAAGCAATCGTAAAAATTTAAGTAAAAGAAAGATGTGATTTAGAATTTACGATTTAGGAAGGAATTTTGGAATTTGGAGCATGACAGATATGGATTGTGAGGCGGAAGAATGGGAAAACAAAGAGGAGATTCTGCACTATTTTGTTTAATAATTGCATTGTGTATATTTTGGGAGAGGCAGTCCTAGAATGGATATGGCCGGTGACAAAAATGAAATGTGAGAATCTTGTCCTAAACTGTGGCAAAACATCGTCACGCAAAACGTGAACCTATAAGAGACAGCTGCCATGTTCGCCTGCACTTCATTCCAACCTTTTCTTAATATTCAAATTATTAATGAAGTCACTTGACAAATAATGTCATTTTTTTTGTTTGTTTTTGTTTAATCGTAAATAATAGTGTTTTTGTTTTGTTAACAAAACTTGTGTAGTTTTATTCCATATTTATTTCAATTGTTATTTTTGTCTGTATGTGTGTGTGTGTTTTATTCACAAACAAAACAAGTTTTATTAGAGTAAACAATTCCACTTTACTTTATAGAAGTTTGACGGGTTTAATAAAAATCAATTAAATAATAAATATGTATAAGTAAATTTTTGTCAGTATAGTTTTTGTGTTTGGAAATTATAATAAGTAAAGATAGCGTGTTCAAGAACAATAATGATTTAATATCGTTGTAAAGTAAAAAAAAAGTAAGGAACTTTAATGTTGGGTGAATTGATCAATGTTTGATCAAACCCAGTGGGATGGGGGGGGCCCACTAACTGTCCGAGACGGGGAAAAAGAAATAACATTTTGAATATCTTTGATTGCTATATAGAAGAGTTAACAATTTACCAGAAGACTTTACAATAATGAAGTGCTTAACCATTTACAAATTACAAGTACAAGAACGTAAAAAAAAAAAAAAAAGAGATAGGAAGGGATATTACCAGTGCCTTCTGTATTTCATAAATTGAGAACAATATTAAATGACTAGTTGTATATATATACACAGTTAAAAAAAATAGATATTAACTAGTAGATTGCTATCATTTAGCAAAATGATACCCTATTTCCCCACTTTACTTATCCCCCTCTCTCTTATAATTTTTAACAATAATTATTATTGATCTTTTGATTCAAATGAAACAAATTAAAACCATTTAGCAATAATTACTGGAAAAAAAAAATAATACAATTTTTTTTAGGAGAATAAGACGTAAAGAAATTATTTATTTCATACAGGTTTACCAACTAAAACACTTATTGGTAATTATTATTTTTTTTACTTTTCCAATTATTTTCCATATTTTTAATGGAATAGTACTTTTTATTATTCGTTTTATTATTGAGGTAAATTAATAATTATTATTAGAATCAGGTGATAGTTTCTGGGAAAAAAAGAAGAAAATATATTAGCGTATATACAATGTGATGGACACCCTCTTTAACTTATCACAAAAAGTAATTTTCTTCTTTATAACCTACCTAATTTTTCTATATGAACAGGAATTTTTGTTCAACCTTTCCATTTGTAAAATTTTTCGAAAATTGTTGAGGTTTTCAGTCTAGGAAGTAATAAAAAATAAAAAATCTTAGGTTTGGTATTTTATCTGCCGTAGCATGCATATTTATGTTCTTCCTGACGGGTTTCGGATTTTCATCCATCGTCAGAGCAAATTAACCAAGTTCGTATACAGAGTTCACTACAACGTAATTAGCGTTGAAGTGAACTCTCTACACGAAATTGGTTAATTTGCTCTGACGATGGATGAAAATCCGAAACCGGCCAGGAAGAACATAAATATGCATGCTATGACGGATAAAATACCAGATGTTTATCCAGCATTGTGGGGATCCATCCACAAATTCAATCTTAGGTTTCGCTAAACGTACAAAAAATATTATACACTCTCTTCACAAGAGAGGATATCACGAGGCCATTATCTTTTACGATGTCTAGGAGGATTATTAGGAAGTGTTCGGGAAGATAGGTGTTGAACTAAGGATTAGGTGTGAGTCTGTAGGTTAATATGGAATTTCCTGTTACGGGTTTCGGCGACTTGAGAAAATAACGGTATTTTGAGGTCAGTGTGTATGGTTCGGTTGGTTGGAGACGTAAAAAAGGAGCGTTTACAAGGTTACGGAGGATTCTGGATTGTAGGGATTGGAAATCTTTGGAGATTTGAGCGTTTGGTTGAATCTCATGGTTCTATCCAGGGGATTCGAACCCGGGAACTCCGCGTTACTAATCTAGTGTGCTACCATTGAGCTAATCCCTTTCTTCTCCCTTGGCTTACGTCAGTTAACTATCGAACGGAGACCCTAGTTTGTATACTGTGTTTGTCCTTGTCTGTAAAGCGTAGAGTATACGTAGTTTAACTGCATTGTGTACTGTTCTGACGAAGCGCATGGAGTAGTGAGCTGTGGTGACCGTGGGGCCGCTACTCCCCAAGTAACTGCATGCAACAGATACCCCTTGCGGGCTTCTACGGGCGATGCTCGCCTATATATACTCGTATATAGAATCCCCTTCCCTAGTCTTCTGGCCTAGGTAGCAAGTACACTAGGTTCCTCACTAATTTTCTTCGATTCAAATCCCCTTACAATAATATATGAATAATAAACATTTAATTCTGACTTATTGGTCAAAATATATTATTTTTTCAGCAGTTAAATTAAAAACTTCAACCAGTTTGAAAGTTTCTAGATATACTTCTTTATTTATGCTACAATCCGCATGATAGCGCTATAGCTAACAATGATTACATAATCATAAATAATTATCATGAGTGGAGACACTACCCAGTGATAACACCACAAAACTACACAAAATCACTATTTAGTCACTTCATTTGAGAGGAGATCACTAGGCCATTGTCTTTTAAGATGTCTAAGAGGGTTATTAGGAAGTATTCGGGAAGAAGGTGTTGAACTAAGGATTAGGTGTGAGTATGTAAGTTAATATGGAATTTCCTGTAACGGGTTTGGGCATCTTGAGCAATGACTGGTGTTTTAAGGTTAGTGTGTATGGTTCGGTTGGAGACATAAAAAGGAGCGTTTACAATGTTACGGAGGATTTTGGATTGTAGGGATTGGAGTCTTTGAAGATTTGAGCATTTGGTTGAACCCCATAGTTCTATTCCATACGCCCAATACGTCCAAATTAGCTTTAAAATAGATGTAAGTATAAATTAGTAGAGAGAGAGAGTTTAGATCTATTGTCCAGTAGTCTTTTAAGTTATTGAAAGCGTCTGTTTAGTTCTATTCTTTTAAGTCGTATATGATGATTCCCAGGTAAGTCTTCGGTCTAAGTAAAGCTCAAGATAGCGAGCAACGTTGACCACTGGTAAGGGAATTTAATTCTAGTCGACTGGGAGAGTAATGCGAAGTAGAATGAAGGTAATGTTTCGGGACTTATTTTCATTAAGTTTAATGACCCATTTATTAAACCAATTTTCTAGGAAAACAGGTGGGTTTGCAGATTTCTATGGGCTGTTACGGGATCTTATTGGTAGACAGGATAGCAGTATCATCTGCAAAGGTGAGAAGGATAAGTATCAGGATATGTTGGGATGTCTGCAGTGTATATTGAGTAAAGGATAGGACCTAGAATGCTGCCTTGCGGTACTCCAACTTCGGTATGCTTGAAAGGAGAGAAGGATGAGCCGATTTGTACTCGAAAATACCTATCGGTTAAGTAGGATTTTAGGATGAGGTAATAGGTGGCTGGAAGGATGCTCTTAAGTTTCCAGGACAGCCCGGGATACCATACCCGTGAATCCTTAAGATTGGTTTTTTTTTTATTACTTCCTGGACCGAAAACCTCAACAATTTTCGAAAGACTAGCAAATGGGTCAGAATCTAATCATCAATTTCTCTACCTCGTACCAAGACTAGTAGGTTGGTACTTATCCACCCCTAAAGTATGTTAAGACAGATACGTAAATTTGTCATTATATATATATACTTTTTTTCACACTGAGACAAAGTACTAAGTTGAAACAATTAATATAACATTGTCTAGGCCAATTTATATACATTTCTGGTAAAGGTATTCTTGTCTCAAGCCGTGCATGCATAGGTTTTTTTTGCATATTCTGATAGCGTAATAATACTCGTAGAAAGGGAGAACTTTTAGATTGAACTTAAATGATACTTAAATCTCCATTTGGTTGAATAAACAAATAAAAACTAAGTAATGAATGAATTGTTTATGAAATTATACCCAAGAGTGGCATATATTAATCAATTTGATATGGATTTATGTGCAGTAAAAGCAAAAAGTTCGATGCATTTTACATGTTACATCTATTATCCCTCTAATGGTTTGACTAAACTGTCACCGCATATTTTTTTATTTTGTACATACATTATATACACACACAAACACTTAAGTTTTGAATTAAAAATATGTATCAGAAAAGTCGCGTGCCACAGCCGTCCTATGAGGGATAGAAAGTGGTAACAATGTCAAAAGTATTCATAAAAGCCGTTCCACAGATTGTTCATCCACTAAAAGCCATTAACATAACAATGAATTGTGTAACGGAGAGAACTTTTGGAAAGATATTGACACAATATATACATACACACACACACACACAAGCAGATGATATGACCGACCCTACCATAGTTAGGTTTCTGAATAATAGTTCACACCCATCCCATGGGAAAACAACAACCCCCAAATAAATTTAGTTTATGGAAAAGAATCCCTTTTCTAGTAACACAAATGTACCTTATTCCTGGGTTCATGACGGACACACTTATTAACCGCTTAAATGGATTCTATTCTCTTGGGGGGTGGAGAGAGGAAGGGATAAAGAAAGAGGAAGAGTATTGGTGAGACAGACAGACAATGTGAGTGATCTGGTTAAAGAGTGATTCGTGGTTTTATACTTACATATTATGTGGTAGATAGGATTAAAAAAGCTTGGGTGAAAGGGGTGAAAGATTGGGCCTTATGACATGTGATCTTCGTGGTAAGGTTGAGGATTTTTTTTTTTTTAAATCAAACACATACCTTAATAAATCATTTTAATAAGTTTTTTTCTGAATGCTAGAGAAAAGGAGTTTGTAAAGTTTTAGTAGTAAAAGCAATAAAACTAAATAACATCAAAGTAACCCGTTCAATTTATATTTTACGCACAGGATGTTTGAAAAAGAAAGATCAGAGAAACAGGAGTATAACAGTTTTCATTAATAACTCTATTAAATTTATAGTCCCTAATTAACATAACTTACTTAAAAGATAAGGAAGTACTGGAGATGTGAATGCTGGTTTATAAAAGGAAAGATGTCTGTAACAAATCCATACATATAAAATTGTGACTGTTAATTTTTTTGTTTTTGTTTTGTTTTTATTTACTATTTATGAATTTTATTGCTTAACCAGTTATAGCAAGACACTAGATAAGAGGAAGTATTGCGATCATAACAAATTTCGGAAATTGAATTAACCCCCCGGAAATATCTGTTTTGTGTTCCACTCAGCTCGAAACTATTGTTTTTAACAAATGGTGCTTATTGTGAACAAAAAATGTCGTAAAATTGAAAAATCGCGGGAAGTTCAAACTTTATATTTTGCTGTCTAGCTTTCCACCACCACCACCACCACCTTCTGACACGAAGGATGACGGAGAAAAAAATCCATCAACCGGAAGAGAAACTTTACGAAATATTTGTTTTCCCAGTTTCTTTGTGATATTCTCGGGGAATAAAAAAAAAATAAAACCGGCCCCGACCATTTTCTGTAAACTTTGTAAACTATACTATCCAATAAATTACAAGAATTGCGGGCAAAAAATATTTATTAATTGGTTTTCGGCTTAGACTTACTATAAAATTACTCTAACAAGGCAGTGTGACCCGTAAGGATGATAGTTACTGGACAGTGCAGACTTGACCAGATCATATAGGCTTGACAATGGATAGTCTATACAGTTTTTGTCAGGTAGAAGAAGAAACTGCATTGCACGTATTGTATCAGTGTGAGGGGCTTTTCTTTTGGGAGGAGACACTGACGCCTTCAAGATGCACCCAGGAGCATGCCTCTCTCACTATCTCTAGATTTGTAAGTCTAATTAAACAGACAGGACTGGTGGGGGTACTCTAATTTGTGGGTGCCACAATAAACCCAAGGAGGCGTCACGGTGGCATCATAGTTTTAATTGCCGATTCCCATAGAATCTAATCTAATGGTTCTACTAACAATATAAAATTAATAAGATAGGTACATTAAAAGTAACCGCGATGTTTTCGTTTCACTCGACACGTGTGGTTTATATTTGCGGGAGCTTATATGGTTATGTTACTATCTGTGTGTGGTGTGTTTAGTAACATAACCTTATAACCTCTCGCACATACAAACTACAAGTGTCGAGTGAAACGAAAACATTGTATTTGAAGTGAACTCTCTGCACGAAATGGATAGATTTATTCTGACGATGGATGAAAATTCGAAACCGATCAGGAACAAAATAAATATGCATGCCATGACGGATAAAATACCCAGATATTGTCCTGTATTGCCGGACCCATCCACATATTCAGCTATCATAGTTGATTAATACAATTCTAAAATCCAACAATTAATTAGAAATTCATGAACGGCCAAAATTCCGAATTTTAAGAAAATGAGTAAACCGAATGTGCGCTTTTATTGAACATTTTTTTTTTTTTTTAGTTTTCGACATATTTCCGACGAATTACATTAACTATAAAATTTGTCAATTATAATTTTGAAACTAGAGTAAGTGAAAGTTGGATGTGTTTATCACATCAAATTTTTATTTTCTCAAAAACGAGATTTTCTTTGTACTCGGATTGCTGATAATCGCATGCATCATGCACTTATTTCCCTTCGATTTAAAACAGCATGGACAAATTCTGTTTTGGGAAAAATTGATTTTTTAGAGATTTTAAATATTATAGGTTTTTTATTCAATGTTATTAACGCTGTCTTCTGCACTGACGTATAATTATTTCTAGCACTACCCGCCTTGGGTAGGTACATATAACATTACACCTTCATATATGTATTAACTGTAGTAAGAGAAAATCGTACAAGTATTTCATACCACAGATTTTTAGTATGTAATTATTACTATTATTATTTAATTAGTAATAATATTAGTCTTTATTGGAATATATTATAGATATAAAACTTGTAAAAATAAATAAACCACTACAAGCATACTCATAGTCATTGGACCGTAATTATTACTTAAATATGGCAGGCAATTTATTGTATGGATCAACTTGAATTCTTTTCCAACAAAAATAAACCTTTTTAACTTACTCTGTAGGGATTAATATTCCAATCGTACAGATTTTCAAAAAAGAACTTTTTTGTTTTTTGTTTTTATTTTTTTTATCGTAATGCATGTTTTTGGGTTTGAGTTCCTGAGTTAAGAAAGACGTGTAGCGATACTGCATGTGTGTATGAGTGTGAATAAAATAACTGCAAAATGAAAAATGTTAATGAGAGAGGACCTTGTCCTCCAAAGGAATTAATGGAGAAAAGTAATGGCATTATTTATCTGTTAATCCGATGGTTTTCAGGCAGAATGAAACTGGTCAATCTGGAGCTAGAGCTTGGATGCTTGGGCTGGACAAAGGAAGATCTGTAGCGTTAGGAGGTATGGCCATTGTTTTCCAAGGTATCATCATTGAATACTGTTGAATAGTGGAAAAATGACAGTAATGGTTAGTTAATTATTTGGGGGGGGGGGGAGCTATATTTCTTTTTTAAAATTTTGAATTGTTTCTTTAATAATTGTAAAAATATGGAAATAATTATGGAAATGTAACTAATTTTTTTATCACAGTTATTATAAATGTAACAATATTGGGAAGGGATTAGCTCAATGGTTAGCGCAGTGGACTCCCATGCGGACTACCCGGGTTCGAATCTGTACTGCCAGAGAATCTAAATTTTCTCTTCCTAGAAGTCCGGTGATGGACAGTGTTGTCTGTAATGAGAGAACACTGTCCGGATGCCGGCAATGCACTGAGAAGCCTCCGGGCGCCAATGACCATAGATGTCGACGCGCCTTAAATTAAAAAAAAAAAAAAAAAAAAAAAGGAACACATATTTATTGAAAACCTATAAGAGACAAATAGTTGCCATGGTAATCCTGATCACGGGAAAGGGGAAAAGATAATATAAAAATAAGAATGCTTTCAAGAATTCACCATTCCAAGAATTATGGAAAGCTTAAATTTAATCCGCTGACGATTGGTGCTCTAATCTAATATAAATAATAATAATAATAATAATATGTTGGGGACGGCAGCGCACTGAATTGGGCAAATGGAGAACCCGGTTTCAAGTTTAGTCAGGGTCTGCCCATGTTGATTATCTTGTACAGGAGCCGTCTTTTTTGTTTACTATTCCTTGATCGGCAGTTTTTTTTTTTTTGTAACGAGATTGCACTGAGAAAGTTTCGGATGTCAATTGACAACAGTTATTGGCATATCTTTAATGATAATATTAATAATATAACAAAGTACTAATAATTTAGAATACATACCTTGTGGTGATTTAGTAGTAAGATCGTGTGGTGTTAACGGACTAGTAGATTCAGATCTTGAATCATCACTATTTGTATTTGTATTTAATGGTGTAGGTGGAGATACTTGTGACTGGGATGATGGTATATATGGCACCATATCATTGGGTAATAATAATGGTGAAAATGGTAACCATGAATTATATAACAATGGTAATGGTAAATATGGTGTTAACTGGTGATGATGGTGATGATGTGTGGGTGGTGGTGGTGGGGGTTGGGACACTGATTGTGGTGGTGATGATGGAGAATGATGATGATGATGATGTTGGTGTTGATGGTGGTGGTTGGGTTGGTGATGAAAATGTCTTGTTGTAGGCGGCCAAGGTGGTGCACTTAGTCCTCTATTGTTTATTATTGTTATCGTATCATCACTACTATCATCATTATCATCAGTTGTTGTTGTTGTTGTAGTGGTTGTTGTTGTTGTTGTTGTTGTTACAGGTTTAGTATTTGTTGTAGTTGAGGCAATTGTTGTTTGTACACTATCACATTTACCAATCAATGAATCAATAGTAAATGTTGATGCGATTTTCTTCTTCCCCTTCCTATCCTCATCCATAATTCAATGTTACGAAAACTAGTTTGTGTATATATAAATATAAGATAGCCAGTGGTGAACCGTGCCACTGTTATTAACTTGTAGAATAGTTCCAAAACTAAAACTAAATCAATTAAAATGTATATATCTTGTAAACTGGTTAGAATATTTGTATTCAAGTATGCGAAATAGCTACTACAGTTTACTAGCTGTAGAAGTATTGGATACTTCTAGTAGTGGACGGTATCGCCATAGCGCCGACCGGCCATCATGCTCCCAGCCTGCAACCTGCAACAATTTATACAAATAATTTAAATAAACAGTTAACCATTTCTGTATATATTATTGTTTACATTGGAATACTATTTATCTAACTAAACTATGTACACTGTCTTGTATACATAAATATAAAACAAGTCAGATTTTCATTTATCCCTCGTATATATATATATATATATATATATAAATAAACAAACATCACCACGTTGTTCACAAAATATTTACATATGTAACAGACGGATTTATATACCAATTTTAGGAAATATATAACAATTTTTTTTTTAAATTTAAGGCGCGTTAACATCTATGGTCATTTCGGCCTCTGGACAGTGTTCTCTCGTTATAGACAATACTGCCCACGGACCGGACAGTGAGCTGTAGAGGCTGTTAGGAAGAGAAAATCAAAAGCCAGCTTTACTAGACTCAAACCAGGGATCTCCGCGTTGCTTGGCCGAGCGCGCTACCACTGAGCTGATCCCTTCTCTAAGATTGTAATTAATTAATGTTAACCGACAAAAGAAAAAGAAGAAAATTACACAATAACTGCCCACAAAAGAAACAGTTCAATAAAGTTAATTATGTTTGGATTCCAAACACTTAAATTTAATCATTCAATTTTGTACATTTCTACAAATTTATATTTGTTACTTTTCTTATAACAATTTATACGGCTCCAAAGATTTTATTTAAGCTTCTTTTATTATCTACACACACATAAATATCTATCATCAGGGAAGGGAATTAGCGTACTGGACTCCCCCCGGAGGACCCAGGTTCGAGTCCAGCTGCTACCCTTTGATTTTTTACTTTCCTTACTCCTAGTAAGAGGAAGTATTGTACGTGTCAACTTTTGTTTCGAATTTTTCACACCGGAATATCCGTTTTTGGAGGGCCCCTGAGCCAAAAAAGTGTTTTTTAGCCATGTGTATGTTTGTGTGTGTGTGTGTGTTGTTTTATGTATGTATGTATGTGAACAGCAAGCTCAAAAACGAAAAATCGTAGAAAGTTCAAACTTGATATTCCGTTTAGTTATCACCATGGGATCTGACGGTGGCGTTATCTGTCAAAATTCCTCAACCGGAAGTACCACTTTACTATTGTTTTTTTTACGTTTTTGCGATTTTCTCAAAAATGGCTCCGAACGATTTTCTTTAAACTTCAACATCAACCACACATACAAAGAACTACAACTTTTATTTGAAACATTTCTCCGGGAAAATGCATTGAAAGGCACTTTTAGGGGAGGGGTGGGGTTAGGTTTCCATCTAAAGTGCTATTTCAGTTTATTAGACAATTCTGTCATCTAAATAATGTTAATTAGAATTAAATATGTTGTGAAATTCCGAGTTTCTAAACAATCGGATAACCGGAAGTGCGTTTACTTTACCACTTTACTAAATGATTTATTCACTTTTCGCAATTTTCTCAAAAATGGCTCCGAGATTTTTTTGAAACTTCATATATAAACTAAACATGCAAAGATCTACAACTTTTATCTAAACATTTCTCTGGGAAAGTTCTTTTAAGGGCACTTTTAGGGGAGGGGATGGAATTAGATTTTCATCAAAGTGCTATAATTGTATAATTATCCTAGATAATTATACAATTCTATCATCCAAACATAATTAGTTAGAAATAATGGTTGCCAAAATTCCGAGTTTCAAAGAAATTAGTAAACCGGAAGTGCGCTTTTACTGAGCAGTTTTTTCAGTTTTTCGACGAATTTCATTAAATTTGGTACACAAACTATAAAAGCTGTCAATTATAATTTGGAGAACTGGAGTAAGAGAAAGTTGTGTGAGTGTTTCACACCAGATTTTTTCTTTCTACGAGCTGTACAGCTCACTGAACGGTGATAAGACAGTGTTGTCTGTAACGAGAGAATACTCTGAATCCAGAGGCTGGCAATGTACTGAGAAGCCTCCGGGCGCCAATGACCATGAATGAATGAATGAATGAATGAATGCTTTATTATACAAATATAAACTTACAAAACTTAGATACAAACATAAAGCGTACAGCAATGGCTGAATACAGCCGTCTGCCAGGAGTTTGGCGTGAAAATTATAATACAAAAAATAACAAAAACAAAATAAAAGAAAACAAATAAATAAATTAAATTATATTTTTCATTTTTTCTTCCCTATATTCCAATGCATGTTTTGCAAAATTATACACAGGTTTTATATTTTCCCCTGTCAATAATCTAACTAGTTCTCCTTTTGTGATTACATACTTTCCTATGTACCTTTTTCTAATGGATCCTAATATAGGACATATTGCCATAAAGTGAACGGTATCCACTATCTCATTATTATTACAAAGAGAGCAGATATGAGTCCTATCAGGATCCCAAGCATTATAATTTAAATTTAGTAAGTCCCCCCTTACTTTAAAAACTATTCTTATAACGTCAGCATTATTTAAATCATTGATATAGGGATACTTTACTGGCAATAGTTCTTTGTATAATAGGTGGTACTGAGCGGCCTGCGCTTTTAATAAAAATTCGTTAGTAGCGTTTGCCTTCATAATTTCCAGAAGTTGGCGCCAATGACCATAGACGTTGACGCGCCTTAAATAATATCTATAAGTTTTATTTGCTAGTTTATCCCGGGAAAATTGTTTTTTTTTTTTTTTGGAGATTCTAAGGCGGTATACTTTCCTGTAAAGTACCACTTCAGTATATTTTTACCACCTACATAGTAGGTTATTACAGATTTGAAGTATTGATGAAATTTCAGATTTGAAGAAAATCGGTTAACCGGAAGTGCGACTTTATCGAATAAATTTTTGAGTTTTCGGTTGTTTTTTATTTATTTATTTATTTATTTAATTTATTTTTACTACTGTAACGATTTCCTTTAAACTTGGTATGCCAACTTCAAAGATATAAACGTATTACTTTTATTTGAAACAGTTAAAAAAAAAAAAAAATTATTTTGAATAGTGTTTTTGGTTTAGTATTTTTAGAGCGCTCTAGTGGTCCGTAATATAATTATCACTTCTCTAACTGCTAAGAATAGTAGGTTTTTTTTTTTTTCAATTAGGTTGAGATCCCTGAGGAATCCCAAAACCCTGACAGGCCCTAGAGAGGGTATATCCCCCTCCTCCACCTGGTAGCTACCAGGTATGAATTTTCTCTGAGTGGCAGCCTCGCAGTCTGTTAGGAGATGTAATGGAGTTTCCACCAACTCCACACAGAATCTGCATGAGCTGTCACTTTCCAAACCCAGTTTCACCAGGTGTCCTCTAAGTCGGCAATGCCCAGTGAGGAAACCCCATAAGAACGCAGGGCTTGTTCTTGCTGAATCCGATGCAGACCTCCGTTTTCTGTTGGTTATAATTTCCCAGGCAGATCTTGGCCTGCCGCAAACCGAGGAGGTAGTCCCGAGTCTCCTCGTCTCCTCCTCCTTCCTAAGTTCCTCCAACAGAAACTGGTCCCTGACCCCACAAAAAGGTTCCAGCCCTAGAAGCGGTGTCGTAGCGCCTATCTTGCCCAGGGCGTCGGCCATCTCATTCCCTTCATGCCAACATGCCCCGGCACCCACCAAAGGGTAACTTTATTCCTCCTGCTAGGTTATTAAGTTTACCTAGGCATTCCCAGACTAATTTAGAGCAGATAACTGATACACTCAGTGCTCCAATGGCTGCTTGACTATCGGCTCCCTTCGCCGCACTTTCCACCACCAGGTGCAGAGGTGACAGATTGAGGTGGTTCTTCTTATCCTTCAAAATCTCTTAATTTATATTAGGGCAAATATTTAAAATTTGAGTTCAAAGAAAATTTGTCATTTTATATATTATTGTATTTAACAGGAAGTAAGAGGAAGTTGTGTGAGTCACGCCAATTTTGTCTTGTCGCGTTGTAACCCAATATCTTAATTGACTGATCAGTACGCTATGTTATTTTAAAGCAACTCAAATAGTTGAGCAGCTTCATGTGACGCAATTGTAAAATTGTAAATAAAATGTTTTCCGCCTTAAGTCTCTCACTCAGCGAACATTATACGGAAATTTTAGTTCGAATCAGTTAAGCTAAAGTACTATTTCTTTCAATAGAATTCAGAAATATTTATTTTTATATCAAATTTATGAGAAAGTTAAAAAGATAGCTGGATTGATATGTCACCATATTTTAAAGAAAGAAATTCCGTGGAAGCAGTATCTCACTACAGTGCTATTTTAAACGTATATGGAAAAATTAAATGTAATAAAAGAATATTTTCATACTATCAAGGTTTTAGTAATCTATTAACTATCAAAAAGTAATTATTGCACTTTTTTTTTTTTAAAGTACTTATTTATGAAGTATCTCATTTTAACTTTGCGCAATGATATATTCAATTATGAATCATTACATATGTTTCACGTCAGATTTTTTGTTTTGTTTTAATTAGTGTCCCAAAACCATACGCTCTTGCAGGGGTCACAACAAATCACCTCTAGGCATGATCGCTGTATCCAGAGGTTGATTGAGGAAATTAAGGCTGACCATCTACTTGGAATGCCTACTGACAGGATAGATCCCAGGTATCACTTTGAGAGGAACTTCCAAATTGTTATATCGAACAGAAGCGACTGGGACGATGACCCCCACGTGATTGGTAACTCAGTCTTATATATAGACGGCTCTAAAACTCCGGCTGAGGTCGGAGCTGGAGGTATATGGGGGCAGGCTTAAAGTTAAGATTAAGGCCAGCCTAGGGAAGTACGTCACAGCCAATCAGGTTGAAGTTGTGGCGCTACAGCTCTGCGCTAAGGAGATTATAAGGCAAGTTTTACAGGGTAGGAAAGTGGCCATATACTCCGACAGCTAGGCAGCCTGAAGGCACTTTCTTCATACCAAATAATCTCAAAACTAGTGTGGGATAGCCTAACTGCCCTAACCAAAGTGGGTGCTACGAGCAAGCTGACATTCGCCTGGGTGCTGGGACATGCGGGATTCCTGGGCAATGAGAGGACGGATGCCCTGGCGAGGGAGGGTTCGAAGGATACCTTTATTTCTGCGGGTTGTCCAGGAGCGTAATTCAAACTTCTATCAAGGGATGGATAGAAGTACAGCGTCTGCATTGGTAGGAGAGTGCACTAAAACAGTGGCAGGCAAAACTCTTTATTAAGAGATATTTGCCTAAATTTACCAGGGATCTATAGAGTCATAGTCGAAGGGAAAAAAAGGGCTCATAGTGGGTCTACTAATAGGGCATTATAGGCTGAATAGGCATATGCACCACTTGATAACAAAAGTGTAGAGCAACCTTTAACTTACCTGAAATGTATAAATATAAAAAAAAGTATCAACTGTAACCTCTAAGATGGAAACTATAGGATGAAACATTATAAAAATGAGAAGAAATAGTTCAGCTAAAAGATCAGACAAAATTCTTATTCCAACTAAATCTTGTATTTCAAAGATACCCAATTATTATCTAAAAATGGATACTTGAAAACTTACTTAAAAAAGTTTAAAATAATTAATATCAACTGTTACATTTGCCTAAATTTGCCAAGGCAATTTCTGAGCCATAGCCTAAGGGATATAAGGCTAACAGTGGGTCTACTAACAGGGCATTGCAGGCTGCATAGGCATATGCACCATTTATTACTTGCGGATAACGCGTTATGCCGATTCTGCAAGGCTGAGGAGGAAACCCCGGCACATATCCTTTTATGAGTGTGCCAGCCTGGCGAGGACAAGGTTTGTTCAACTGGGGACAAGCAATCCCGAAGCTATGAGTTCCATGAAGGAGCCGCTCTCAGCTTTGCTAGTCCTGATTAAGAGGGCGAAGCTGAGGGATGTACGAGGTCGCAATGGAATGGAGGCTGGCCCTCTCCGTTCAAATCTATTCTAACCTACAGTCCCAAAATACACTGAAGTGACAAAATTTTAATACTCCGTTAATTTCCACATTACTGGTTCTCTACACTAACTGATATACGAACAATAAATAAGGAAGACAACAATATAACTTGTTTTATTTTACTGAATTATGTGAGAAACACTTCTTTTTTTACCCTTTCTTTTTATTTTCTTTTCGAAGCAGTTAACGAAACTTTATTATCCTATTGTTTTATAATTAATGTCCCGCAATAAAATATATATTCAAGTGATGTAGTTAAAGATTCCAAGTAGGTCCGTGGCCTACTGAATATTGATAACGTATGTCACAACTTGCCCGACGTTTTCTAAGTATCCTGTACGTCTGGTTTTGTTAACGATAAATATTGCTATTACATTCAAATGTTTATATTTTACAAATTGTATATTCATGTTTTTATTTTTTTCACTCTTAACTATTAATAGTGTCTTATTATATTTAACTTCCTTAATTTCTTTTGAATTATTTTTATCTGATAAATTTAGTTTTATCATGAATAATGTACAAGCAACTAAAGTTGACACCTTTTCTAGAATTGATTTGAAGACTACTATGCGTTGATTATTGCATAACTAAGTAAAATTAAGCTTCAGATTTATGATACTGTCCTTATATTTAGGTGCATCCTAGAAATCTATTTTAAACTACAAAAGCATAATCACATTGTCTGGAATGCACATTCAAAATTTAGTTTTTATTTAAAGTATCAAATCTTAATCGTTGGAACCTTTTCTCGAGAAAATTCCAAGAAACTCGGAGTATTACTTTCTCTTACTCCCTAGTAAGAGGAAGTATTGTAATCGTGTCAAATTTTCGATATCGAGTTTTCACCGGAAATATCCGTTTTGAGGGGTCCCCTGAGTCCAAAAAGTGGTTTTTAGCGAATGGTCTGTGTGTGTGTATGTATGTTGAACAGCATCGCCAAAAACGAAAAATCGTTAGAAAGTTCAAACTTGATATTTACGTTTAGGTATCACATGGGAAATCTGGACGGTGCGTTTATGGTAAATATTCTCAAACGGAACGTACCACTTTATAGTTGTTTTTTTTACCGTTTTTGCAATTTTTCCAAACATAGTCAAAGTTTTCTTTAACCTTGTTATCTCACCTACCAACATACAAAGAGCTACAACTTTATTGAAACATTTCTCCAGGAACATTCATTTAAGGGCACTTTTAGGGAAGGGGTGGGGGTTATGTTTTTCTTTAAAATGCTATCATAATTGATTATACAATTCTATCATCCAAACAAAATTAATTTAGAAATAAATAGATGGCCAAAATTCCAAGTTTCAAGAAAATTAGTCGAACCGGAAGTGCGTTTTTACTGAACCATTTTTTTCAGTTTCGACGAATTTCATTAAATTTGGTACACAAACTATAAAATTTGTCAATATTATAATTTTGTGAACTGGAGTATGAGAAAGTTGTGTGAGTGTTTCACACCCAGATTTTTTTTTTTTTTTTCATATTAATCAAAAATTTAGAGCAAAGTCACACTATCGGTTAATTATTTTTCTGCAAGTTTGGAATTCATTGTAATGTTAGTAATGTATTTTAATATAATAATATTGAATAGGTATGTAGTTATGTCAGCAGATTATATCTGGAATTTTATCTGTTCTAACCGGTATCGGATTCTTACAACCGTCATCACAGTATGGCTTTCAAGTTCGTGTAGAGAGATGAAAACTATAATGTGACGATGGATGAAAACATAAGAAGAAGCTTGCTACGACGGATATATAGATAGATTCTGGGGGGCTATTAAACCTACGCCACCATGACCCTATGGATATATTGTGGCACCAACAAATTAAGAGTACCCTCTTCAAATCCAGTTTATGTAATTATATCTGGTATTTTATCCGTCGTAGCATGCATGTTTATAGTGTTCCTGACCGGTTTCGGAATTTCATCCATTGTTAGAGAGCAAATGCACCAAGTTCATACAGAGATCAGATATATTTCCCATGATAGCCTGCTTCTTTTTTGTGGTCATCGACCGGTTTCGGGCATTCGCCCATCATCAAGCATGCGTTTGTCAAACAGTGTGATAAACAGAGCAAATCTATGTTATCACACTGTTTGACAAACACATCCTGATGATGGGCAAACATCCGAAACCGGTCGATGACCATAAAAAGAAGCAGGCTAACACGGAAAATATCTGAGATGCTTCCCAGCTCTGCGGAACCAATTCCTGTAGAGAGTTCACTTCAACTTATTGTTTTTGTTACATTCACACTTGTTGATTGTATATATATGGGGAGGTTAAAAAGGTTATATTACTATGTGCGTGTGTGTGTGTGTGTTTTTATGACAAAGTGGGAATTATTATAAATTATGATTAAACAATAGAAAATAGTGTATAATAAATAGCATGTTTTGAAGAATATAACTAAATTTTAATAGTGTTATTAAGTATGCTCAGTGTTTTATTAAGTCATTTTTATTAAGGGGGGAGGGATAAGTTAATTCACGATTAAATGTACTGATAAGAATAGATAAAGTTTGAAGAAAGGCAATGCAAAGTTTATGTCAGTCAAAAGCTTGTATATGTAATAAATAAATGTGAAATACAAGAAAATATATGCACGAACTTGGTGAAATTGCTCTGACGATGGATGAAAATCCAAAACCGGTCAGGACACTATAAATATGCATGCTATGACGGATAAAATTCCAGATGTTATCCAGCATAGCGGACCCATCCACATATTCCATTATGTAAATAGACTTATGAATCTGAAGAGAGCTACTGGGTAAAGCTTAAAAGCGTCACTTTCTCCTCCCCCAAAAGGTGGGAGATGCCAGCCAACCAAGCTATTAACTCTGCTATAGTACGTGCAGGTGCTGTTTTCTGTTTTTCCTTACAAAACCTGCACAGGCTATCCGTTGTCTCTGGCACACTGATGAATGTGTTTATTAAGACTACAATAGCCAGTAAAGAGGCTTGCAATCATCTGTATGGCCACCACAACTTTGTTGGAATAATTCGGTTGAAAAATTAATAAACATTTTCGCTTGCCCCTGACCGGCCCCCTACCCTTGTAATCAATGGCATATCTATTCTTTGATGTCTACACTCATGAAGTATCCTGCTTCTGCCACAGAAGGATTCAGGTCCAATAAAAGGTTCCTTCCGGGTAAGGCGCGATCTGCCGCCTTTTTGCCTTTATATCCTGAATATTCGGATACCTAAACTAGAAAATCTTATTTAAGCTATTAATATCCATGAGGATGCCCAAGCAGTTCCACACCAGTCTCGAGTTCACCTGTTACGAGCTGATGGCTCATAGAGCTAACTGGCTATCTGAGAAGATGACGAATCTGGAGTTATATACCCTTCTTCTTTTTTATTACGACTAGCTCTGCCTAAAAGATTGTGGCCAGCTTGCGTAAGCTTACTTATGCGGATAAAATTGTCAAACTGTATTTTGACCGAAAACTTAGATATCAATTTGAGGTTCCTGAATTTTTTTGTTTTTTAAACATTATATTTACATAGTCACACACACAGACACACACACACACCTAGACCATTCGGTATACATTTTATTTTATTAAGATCTTAGTAGTAGATGAACTCATCAGAGGTATTTTCGAGATAATCAAGAAAATCCTATAAAACTTCAGGAAAACCATTCAGAAAACCACAGGGGCGGGTATTAGTGTAGTGGTTATGAGCATGGACTTGTAAGTGGGAGGACCCCAGTTCGAGTCCAGCGTATAACTGCTAAATTTTATATTTGTTTAAAAAATTGTTAATAGTAAAGTAGGTGCTTCCGCCCCCGTCCACGACACCTAATTTGGTAATTGGACGTTAAGCCCGCATGAAAAAAAAGGCCATTCAGAAAACCACAAACGTCTAAAAATCATCTTCCTGGGATAATATGTTTTAGTCCTAGTAAGAGGAAGTATTGTAATCGTGTCAAATTTTGGATATCGAGTTTTCACCGGAAATACCCGTTTTGAGATCCCCTGAGTCCAAAAAAAGTGGTTTTTATAAAATGGTCAGTGTGTGTATATTTGAGCAGTACAGCTGAAAAACGAAAAATCGTAGAAAGTTCAAACTGGATATTCCGATAACCGGATTAGGTATCACCATGGGATCCGACAGTAGGTTATCTGTCAAAATTTCTCAACCAGAAAAATCTACAACTTTTATTTAAAACATTTATCTGGAAAAATTCATTTAAGGGCACTTTTGGGGGAGAGGTGTGGTTAGGCTTTCCAATAAAAGTGCTATTTCAGTTTACCATACAATTCTGTCCATCTAAATAATAATAATTAGAATTAAATGTGCCGTTGAAATTACAAGTATGAAAAAAATCGGATGTGCGTTTTTACTGAAACTTATTTTTCAGTTTTCTGGTATTTTCTCTAAATTGGTTCCAACGATTTTCTTAAACTAAGTATGTGAACTACACATATAAAAAGCTATAACTTTTATTTGAAACATTTCTCCTGATAAAGTCATTTAATATATAATTATGGTTTTAGTGTAGGGGTGGGGTTATGTTTTTCTCTAAACTGCTATCATAGTTGGATTATACAATTCAACCATCGAAACAAAATTAATTAGAAATAAATAGATGGCCAAAAATTACCGAGTTTCAAGAAAATTAGTAAACCGGAAGTGCGCTTTTACTGAACAGTTTTATCAATTTTCGTCAAATTTCATTAACCAGAACCCGGGATCTTCGCGCTGGTAGCGTCTAGCGCGCTACCACTGAGCTAATCCCTTCCTTCTCCTTCGGCTTACGCCAGTTAACTAGGGACAGAGACCTAGGTTTGTGTACTGTGTTTGTCCTTGTCTGTAAAGGGTAGAGTGTATGTAGTTTAAGTGTATTGTGCACTGTTCTGATGAAGTGCATGGAGCTGTGGTAATCCGTGGGGTCGCTATCCCCAAGTAACTGTATGCTACAGCAGTTACTCCTTGCAGGCCAGGGGGTCGAGGTTAACGTGACTCTATGAAAATGTAATCTTCTGCCAGGCTGTGGCCGAAATAAAAACATAAGATCGAAATTGCTCACAAGTTGGAACAACTAGGGAAAACAACAGGAAGGCAATGGAATATCCTATTGAGGCAAGTAATTCCAGCAGACCTGCCGCGAAATGAATTTGTAGCCAACTTGAGACTGACAACAGGGCATGACTATCAAACAAAGTCGCCTCAACCGAATTGGGATTAAAGACTCTCCCGCTTGTCCTCTCTGCAACAGTGGCGTGAAAATGGACAAGGGCCATCTCTAACGGTCTGCCGCAAAATTGATATAGTACTAGACCCAAGCGTTACGGAATGGCGCCATAGATCACAATTTATTGTACTGGCCTGCTAGAATAATGATACCCTAAAACTTGGCGTAAGAAAAAAAAAATTAATTACGCTTATTACTAATAATAATAATAATAATAAAACTTTATTTTAAAAAGGGTAATTACAAAGCATTGACAAAACAGTATATTCGACATGGCGAGAGCCGTCTGCCAGAGTTTACTATTAATGGAAAAAAAATAACAAAGAAAAGCAAAAAAAAGAAGAACTTCTTTCTAACTAAAAATAAAATAAAATAAAAATAACCCTAAAAAATAAGAATATAAAAAACAATAATGCTATAGTGAAACATAAAGGGATTTACTAAATTATAGTACAAACAATAATTATAAAAAAGCAAATTAAATAGTGGAAATTAAAGTAATTGGATATTTAAAATAATAAAAACTAAGTAACTTAACTACGATAAATACATATACAAGTAAGAGTGATACTAAATCAATTCTCTTCGCTTATTACTAATTATTTCTATGAATTTGTACGCCTTCACTAAGAGCAACAGAATACAGGAAGTGTCGAATTATTAAACCATTATTAAAGCAATTTCCTTCTCCGTACCCAAAAAAATCATATTAAATTATATTTATGAATAATATTAGCCTCTCTCTCTCAAAAAAAAAAAAATATATATATATAAATATAAATTTTTCGTATTATTTCGAACTTATTCCGAATTGAAATTCTGTCCACAATATTTTATGACAACTTGAAATGTAATTTACAGAAATAAACATACTAGTAAACTGTCATTTTATTTATAAACGGTGAATATAAACTGAATGAAGGTTTATCCAACCGGAAATAATGTAAACATACTTTGAATTCTAACGGTTTCTATTAAAAAATTGCCAAAAAAAAAATAAAATTTAGACCTACTCTCTTGTTAAAGTAAATATCAAAGCTTAGAAACAAAAATGGAGAAGGTTTAGGTAAAAAAATTGTCAAAAATTTCGCTTGAATGATCCTTTTTTTTTTTTTTTTTTTTCAATTTTTCGTGTTGTTTTCGAAAACTTCTTTAAAAAATATTTAAAAAAAAAACTATAGCCGGCCAAAATTTCTCTGAAGGCAGTATTGAACCGAATACGGACGAAAGAATACGAAAGTCATAGATTATGTAAACATTTTAATTACTGTTTAGTCCGGGGGGAGGTTACTTTACGCTAATATAGGAAAAATGCAAAGTTTACAAAAGACATTTCTTTTTTAAAATGAATTTTAATATAAAATAAATTAAACCAAACAGAAATAAACACTAAACCGCGCGCCAAATAGTATTATAGTAAACAAGCAACCATCTCAGCGTTAATTTCTTTACTTCTTTACAGTACACCGCTTCTAGCGCTCTCGTTTCGAGGGTCAAGCTATTTAGGTTTATTTACTATGTATACATATATAATTTCTTTCATTTTTATTTGAATAATTTTTTTGAATGAAAATTGTTTTTAGCATCAGGCCAACCTTTATTTGAAAAAATAAGGCCTACAATAGTGCTGACTTCAGTAGGTCTAATACCAGCCGTACCGAACGTTATCATAGTTCTCCAAACACACTTAAACTAAGCATTACTCTCGATCTGCTTGGGAAATTATAACCCAGGGAGGTCGGAAACATACATCGGCCTCAGTAAGAATAAGCTCCCACATTCTTACGGGTTTCATCATGGGCTTGGAGCTCCACATTCTTACGAAGCAGGGCTTGGAGAGCATGTGCAGATTCTATGGAGAGATGGAAGAAACGCTGACAGACTTCACGATGATGCCATTCAGAGAAGATTCAGGAACTTGGGTAGTTACCAGGAAGAGAAGGGAAACATACTCTCCCTATAGCCCTCCAGGATATTAAGATTCCTTAGAAATCTTAAACTGGTGGGGGTGCTACAGGCGAGAGGCTTGCCAAGGCACCTGAAAGAGTGCTGCAGTCTAGTCTACGGCATCGAGAGACAGCACAATAGATCGTATAGGTCGCAGGGCAACGGCAATGGCCAATGAGCTTCAGCTTGACCAGCTGGGCTGTCTTTAGCACCCGCCAACAGGTAGGAGAAACAAAATATAAGCATGGCCATCTGAGGACTTTAGTAAGTCGCTAGAAAAAACTTTGAGGACTTAAGAAATCAGTAGAAGAGCTAAACTAACACTTGAAAGAGTTTAAACAAACTGTCAAGAAAGAAATAACCAGTCAAGCAATCAAGAGCTTGCTGTGATTGTCAGTATACCTCTTAAGAGTAATTCAACGGCAGGTTACAAGCAACCAACACTCTCAACTCACTCTCTGCCAAAGGCACTTTTATAGTATTGGCTATTCTACCTTTAGAAAAAGCAAGATTTTAACTAATCACCACGTCCAACGTTCCAATTCTACATCATTGCTAACATTATCAGTCTCCACTTAGTCACTTTGCTTCTCAATATACTTTTCTCTCCTACCAAATACCTTAAAATATAATTTATGTGAATAGTTCATTGGTGAGTTTTGTCTGTCAATAATCAACCATAGCCTGCAACCATAACAATAGTTTTTGGAAAAGTTAGTAAGTTGAACTGTACTCTAATGTGTGACAATGATGATATCTTAATCCTTTTATATTGTATGTTTTCCATTATGTATTTTATGTTAAGAAATTTAGGTATATCGTACATACCTAATTTTTTTGGGCATGAAAACAGAGTTGGGAATTTTTGGGTTGAAAAAGATTTTGGGTCGTAAAACAGAGTATTTTGAGTTTTCACTGAGTATTTTGAACATCATATTTTGAGTTTTCTTGTGAATGAAATTATATTTTTAGAGAATAATCTAAATATGCGAGCCGTCCAGAAGGCATTGTGCTTCACGTACGCGTTAGAGATAAGGATTCAGTTTAAAAGCTTCTTTTTTTCTATTAAAGTAAAAAGAAAGATTAGTGCTTTTTGTTTCATAACCTCTTTTAAAAAAATGAAATTATCGAGATCAAAATTAGCCAGTGTTGGGTTATTAAGAGTAGTGACATCAAGTCTAACCTTCAATGTGATTTGTTTTTTTTTTTGAGAGATGCTGGAACGAAGAGACAGCCAAACATATATATATTTTGCCGCCAACACTGAAATGAATTAGTGACGCTAAAATTTGAAACGAAACAACAGACGTTGCTTTTTTATGAGTCTTAAGTGTTTTATTAATGGATGCTGTAAGTTTTTTGCCATAGGTTAAGATGTAATAAAATATTGCGAGGTAGATAAAAAGGTACAGCAAAAATATCGGCTGGAATTATAAGATAAAACATTATTAGAAGATTTAGTAACAAGATTTTTTTTTTGCGGGAGAAGATCAAATATTAATGGGTGGGTGAAAGAAGGTCACTTAACAATGAAAGGCCAGTGTCAATGAACGCTTAAATGAAGAAAACATATTAAAATTATATTTGTAATAATGTATAAAATTAGGTTAAGTTAGGGTTAAGTATATCAAAGATGGATTTAAACTATTGAATCCGCTGGATAATGGCAATACAGAAGTCAATTTCTAAGTCCCTCCAATATGGTCTTAATGAATGTTGTGTGTACATCTCTGTTTTTAGAGCAAACTAACCATTGAATCAGGCTAGACAATAAACTTAGTACCTCCCCCTTTTTAGAAATCCAAATCTCAGGCAGCCAGGGAATAGGGCAAGAAAATATCGATGTCTCTTTTGCTACAGGAGGTAGTAGGTGGTACTTATAACCATCGACCACCAACAACTATAGATTCGTATGTTTGGTATTTTATCCGTCGTAGCAGGCATATTTATTTTATTCCTGACCGGTTTCGGATTTTCATTCATAAATCCGAAACCGGTTAGGAATAAAATAAATATGCATGTTACGACGGATAAAATAACCAGACGTTATCCAGCAGACCATGTTTCTTTTTAGCCGTTCCAAGTTCAGTGCCCGTAGATTACATTGGATTAGATTGTTTTAGGAGATTATTGCACTGCGACCTGGAAGATCTATTGTGCCTCTGAGCAGTGTTCTCTAGCTATAGACGACATTGCCCATCACTGGACAGTGAGCTGTAGAGGCTCCTAGGAAGAGAAAATCTAAGGATAGCAAAACTGGACTCGAACCCGGGTTCCTCCGCGTGCAAGTCGAGTAAGCTATTCCCTTCGCTGATGATAGATATTTATGTGTGTAAATAGTATAAGACATTTAAAGAAATTCATTTGAGCCGTATAATGATTATGAGAAAAGTAACAAATATAAATTTGTAGATATGTACAAAATGAATGATTAAATTCAAGATCAATTTGGAATCCAAACATAAGTAACTCTATTGGACTGTTTCTTGCGGACGGTTACCATGTAATTTTTTTTGTTTTTATCTATTAACATTGATTAATTACAATTTTAGGGAAGGGATTAGCTCAATGGTAGCACGCTGGACTAGCAACGCTGAGATCCCGGGTTTGAATCCAGCAGTGCTGCTGGCCTTTGATTTTCTCTTCCTAGGAGCCTCTACAACTCATTGTCCAGTGTTGAGCAGTATTGTCTGTAGTAGGGAACACTGCTTGGAGGTCGGCAGTGCACTGAGAAGGCTCCGGGGGCACAATAGATCTTTCAGGTCGCAGTGCAATAATCCCCTCGAAACAATCTACATTCGAATCTATTGTCCATGGTTGTAGCTAAACGGAATATCAAGTTCAAACTTTCTACTATTTTGCTTTTTGGGCTATGATGTTCAGAGTTGAGCTTAAACGTGATCGTACATCGTGATCTTTTTTCCTGTGTTTGTCTTGTCTGTAAAGTGTAGAGTCAATGTAGTTTAAGTGTATTGTGTATTGTTCTGATGAAGTGCATGGAGTAACTGGTGGAGTCGCTACTCTCCAAGTAACTGCATGCAACAGATACCCCTTGCGGGCAGTGCCAGTAGATAGAACCTTTTAATAAACGTTTAGCCTGCCTTCGATTTCTTATTCTCCTTAGATCTGAAAAATGTTAATCATTTATATTTTTAATGGGTGCCTTAACCTAGTATCTAGAGATGCTACAAAAATTAAGTGAGCACTCTTTGGCACCAACTCATCCCGTCTGTTCCTTTTTCCCCAAGATTTTAGCTCTATTTTTTCCAAGCACACATACTTAGAATTAGAAACTTGTTCAATTAACGGGCCTAAACAGTTTCATATCAGTTGAGATTAAATTTGATTTACAATAATTGCTGGAAATTGTATAATTTTCGAGTTTCTTCACTTTCCGATTTAGATCCCATAGCCCAAATTTGTGCAGCCAGAATTTCCATGTGGAAAAAAAACACCCTCCTATCATGGATCGAGATTAATTTGTGGTTGTCATTTCAAATAAAATCCAGCCCCCCCACCCGGAATATTTTCGATTCTAGAGAGCGGATACTTACGTCAGAAAAGAGAATCACCATAAATTAAAAAAAATCTGGTGTGAAACACTCACACAACTTTCTCTTACTCCAGTTCTCCAAATTATAATTGGCAGCTTTTATAGTTAGTGTAACAGATTTAATGAGATCGTCGAAAACTGAAAAAACTGTTCAGTAAAAGCGCACTTCCGGTTTATTAATTTTCTTGAAACTCGGAATTTTGGCCATGTCTTTATTTCTAATTAATTTTGTTTGGATGATTACAATTGTATAATCAACTGGATAGCACTTTAGAGAAAAATAAACCCCACCCTCCCCCAAAGTGCCCTTAACTGAATTTGCCTGGAGAAATGTTTCATATAAAGTTTTTTGTAGCTCTTTGTATGTGTTAGTTGATATACCAAGTTCAAAGAAAATCTTCGAGCCATTTTTTGAGGAAAATTGCAAAAACGTAAAAAAAAACAAACTAGAAAGTGGTACTTCCGGTTGAGGAATATTGACACATAACGCACCGTCAGATCCCATGGTGATACCTAAACGTAATATCAAGTTGAACTTTCTACGATTTTTCGTTTTTGAGCTATGCTGTTACACACACACACACACACACACACACACACACCATTTGCTAAAAACCACTTTTTTGGACTCAGGGGACCTCAAACGGATATTTCCGGTGAAAACTCAATATCGAAAATTTGACACGATTACAATACTTCCTCTTACTAGGAGTAAGAGAAAGTAATAAAGATGTTTATACGGCAAAATGTTGGATACTTCTTAATCTATAACTAAATATGAATGCAATGTCTGAGTTGATAAATTAAAAATTTTTTTAAAATATACATGATCTTGTATTGGTCGTTAATCTTTTCACATATAATCATCCTGAGATTATTGCGCCTAACAAATTGTCTAGTAACCCCAACACTACACCCCCCATGTTTAGAACATTAAATAAACTAAGGATTGAGGGTGGTTGCATTATAACTATCTGTTTGATATTTAAAATAGGGGGTGTAGATTACTGTTAAGAGAAGGGTATATAAAAACAAGTGTTTCAGGGGGATGTTAGAAAAGTATGTATGTTTGGATCATGCTTAAATCTTAAATATTAGTATGTAGGTGTTATTTGATATTTTCAGTTTTGGTATTTCAATTTAAAAGAACTTTTTTCTAGTGTTCATATCTTTTTTGCATATATACGAGTACCTATCTATTTCTCATCTCTTTTGTTTGTCACTCTGTCCAGAATGTCAATTTTGTTAGCTTTTATTATGCTGGACAGAATTCCAAGAAATTAAGAATTTTAAAAAAAAGTTTTGTATTTATTTTTTAATTATTTAGTATTTTGAACTTACATTTTTGTTTTTTTTTGGTGTGGGGGGGGGGGCTAACAATAACGAAGCTCTTCACGTCTGTACTATGTTTGTCAGTTAGTCATTCAAACTTCAAGATACATTTTATTATAGCACGATTTTCTATACCAATAAATTGTATATTACGAGTATTTGGATACATTTGAAATAAAATGTTTTTTTTTTCCTTTCAATTTTGATTAAAAAAAACTGAAAAATATTCTAAGATTACTAAAATTTATTGAACATTAATGCATTTGTAAGTGTATTCCTAATTTACGCTTGATTTCCAGCATGCACCCATTGTATAAAACCCATCCATTCTTACAACCACCACTCCTGTATCATTTATTCAACTTGCGTTTAAATGAATTTCAAACCAGAGATGTGTCAAATTTGCAAATCACTGAAATAAAAAAAATATTATAGCAAGAGCGGAAATCGTACCTAAACCGTTCGCATCAAAAGCGTGATAGGCGAAGCTAGGCTGATGCCTGCCCTACTTTGTTATTTGTTGCCCTATTCATTTTCACCTCACCTACACATCTACACAGCCTTTTATTTCGATAATTTGCTTTAACTATATTTCCTTAAACACATTTTTATCAAGTCTAATTGAAATACTTTAAATAAATTTAAGTACAAACGTTAAATCTTTTCAGATCTTAAGGAGACAATAAATTCTCGGACAAAATTTGCTAAATCTAGGCATCAATATTACATGATTCTTGATATCAGTTGGATCTAGAGTCAAGTTTTTAATCCCTTCAATTTTATATTTCATTTGCTCCATGAAATCCAATATATATATATATTCGCTAATTTATAATAATGCCTTCAGTATCTTTGTTTAATTAGAGATTGGCATTAAAATTTTCTGTGAAGGAATTAGAAACCAATTGTATTAGTTATCCGAAATTTTCATGTATATAAACAAAGATGTTTTGAGGCCCCTTGATACTGAAAAAGGTATTTTAGAAAATGGTCAGTATACAGGTGTATATTGTCCGCAAGGGGTATCTGTTTCATGCAGTTACTTGGGGAGTAGCGACCCCACGGGTTACCATAGCTCAGTGCTCCATGCACTTCATCAGAACAGTACACAATACGCTTAAACTACGTACATACACTCTATAGTTTACAGACAAGTACAAGCACAGTACACAAACTAGGGTTTCCGTCCCTAGGCGGAGAGGAGAAGAAAAGGACTAGCTCAGTGTAGTGCGCTGGACTAGCAACGCATTGAGGTCCCGGGTTCGAATCCAGCATGTTGCCCTTAGATTTTCTCTTCCCAGTTTCTGCCTCTACAGCTCACTGTCCGGTGAAGGGCAGTGTTGTCTATAGCTAGAAAACATTGCTCGGATGCTGGCATTGCACTGAGAAGGCTCCAGGGGCACAATAGATCTTCAGGTTGCAGTGCAATCATCCCCTATAACAATCTAAATATAGGTGTATATCTTAAATTAAAAAAATGAAAATCTTTGAAAAACATTCAAACTTGAATTCTGTTTGGGTATCACTAGTGGAAATGAGAATGTACTATATAATTTCCGGTATTTGATCCGTCGTAGCATGCATATTGGTTTTGTTCCTGACCGGTTTCGTATATTCATCCATCGTCAGAGCAAATTCACCAAGTTTGTGTAGAGAGTTCACTTCAACGAAATATTATGTGGGTTGTATATATGTTTAGTTGTATATATGTTGGTTGTATATATAGGCCCACATATATACAACCAACAAGTATGAGTCTACAGAAACATTTCGTTGAAGTGAACTCTCTACACGAACTTGGTGAATTTACTCTGACAATGGATGAATATCCGAAACCGGTCAGAAACAAAACCAATATGCATGGTACGACGGATAAAATACCGGATGTTATCCAGCATTGTGGACCCAGCCACATTTTCTACTATATAATTCATCAGAGGAATGTACAACTTTATTTGGGTATTTCAGCTTTCATGACTGATTTGACTCCAGTCTGTCAAAACTGTATACCCTCTATTTTCACCGCAGTTTGGAAATTTCTTCAAAGTTAGTTCAGAGGTTAAAACAAACGTTTAATTATGGTTCCCATTTTTTGGCAAGCCCGCTTTTTACCGATGGTTCCAGAATCGAAAAGATCTAGAATGGAAATAAAAAATTTCAATATCGATCATCTGAAGAAGATCTGCTTTTCAAACGGAAATTGTGACTAAATAAATTTGTGTTAGGGAGATTTTTAAATCGGAAACTGTAGAAAATCAAAAGTTGTTTACAATTTTTAGGCAGCAATATTTGGTAATTAATGTAAATTAAATTGGAATCTCAACCGGTATGAAAATGTCTAGGTCTATAGTTTTTGATTCTGAGCTTGAGTGCTTGGGGAAACAAGATCTTGGGGGGAAACAACGGATGGATTGGCGCTTATTTTTTGGTTTGATTTCACACCGTTTTATAGATCTCTAGATGTTTGATTAAGGCGCCCATCAAAATGTGATTGATTAGCATTTCTCAAATAATCGGAAAAGCTTTAAAAAAAATTACACTTCCGCTTTTATTAGAAGAAAACTTCTAATTTCTCTGGTGATTCGTAAACAGATTATTAATCTGTAGCTGTCTGCGATTCTAATTTCCATTCTTCTATTGCCTTTTAAGATTTCCGGTCTCTATTCTAATTATTAGCGAGAAGAATGGAAAACCTATATAAAAAATAGCTCTAATAAATAATGCTATTATCAAATCCTAGCAATAAAACGAGTAAATTTAAGTTTCAGAATGAAATGAAGTAGCTTCTACTGATCTCTAACAATGCACCATTCATTAATTTCATTTCAAAGCAAAATATATATTTTATATTGAATTATTATTTCCGAACTTTCTCATGCATTTCCTGTGCCACTTCCGCAAAACTTCATTTTAGAAATTACATAATCGTTTTAATTAATTCTAACAAAATCTTTAACGCAACTACCCATGAAGAACAAGGCCTACAAATCGGCGTTTTTTATTGGCGAGACGTATGGCCGTTATTCCTCGCTTTTCTTCATACAAACTGATCATGTAAATCCCATAGGTGTCATTCTATCTGAAAATTATACTCATTTACTGTTATGAACTGATCCGGGTAAGTACAGTTAGTCCCATCTATGGGCCTAAATGCAGTCCAATTTCCATTAGAAAGATCCATGCTAGGATAGAACAAATATCTATATATAAGTACCCAAATCGTTTCGTTTTCTCAACGATAATCGATAATTGGTTACATTCCATTCACGCAAAAAATTGTCCATTAACTCTTTTTATAAATCTGTTCTGCCCAAACCCTTTACGACAGACCATTGAAGAGAAGATGATCTCATGGATCGATCATCTCCTTGAATGAAACGATATTGGATGGACTGGCCATCACTGCGTAAGGTATTGACTCCTCAATCTATCTCCCACGCTTGATTCTCCGTTCTATAACTTATTTATTTGTTGTAATTTTTTTTTTTTTTAAGTGTGATATCAATAGAAAAATCTTAAAAGAAAATAAATCTGATTTTTAGAATCGAAGAAAAATTAAAGCAATACGAGAATGTAAAAAGTAACAAGCCTCATTAAGAAATTATTATTCCTTTTCTAAATGATTGAACAAAACGAGAGACGTAAGAATTGATTGAAATTTTACCTTCATACTCGTCTTACAATACTTTGGAAGATAGACAAATAGGTAAATAAATGTACTTTGGCGTATTCAATAAAAGTAGATAATAATTCTTGTTCTTAACATTTTAATTTAATAAACAATTCCATTAAAGTACTAAAATATAAATGTAATTAAAACAAATCAAATTAAACCATTTTTCTACTTTTTTCCATTAAAATATTTAGAAAAGGATTAATTTAATTGAAAACAAGGGTTTTAATTAAATCAAATTAAACTAAACTAAGATATATTTTCTAGAAAGTTTATACAATTTTAAAGTTAATAAAAATATAAAAGAGAAAATGTTGATACAAATATGGCTTTTATAAAGAGAAATTACTATGTTGTTTCATCAGAAAAAATGTGGTATGATTTCTTTGTATTATTATGAATTCAGTTTTAGTTAGAATGGAGATTTATTTTCTTGGCTTAATTATGATTGGTTAACTTAATAAATTATTTCTATTAAAGTGTAACACAATACTAACCTTCTTGGAAAACAAAACTTCCTGTTAATGTAATTTGTAGGTGATATTCGTTGATGATGATTCTCAAGTTTCTGGTGACCGGATATTTAAAAAATAAATATTACAATCACAAAATCTTATTATATTGGACAATCACACACTGCTAATGTCGTATAATGTGAATTTTTTTTTTATTTTAATATTTACTGATAAGGTTATACTATAAACTAACTAAATGACGAGCTATACACCACGTGTTAACGTGAACAACGTTAGACTGGAAAGCTGTTTACATGGGCGCCTGTTAACGGTTAGCTAGTAGGCTGGGCATTGCTGAAAGTGAAACATACAAGAGAGTGGGAGACTAGAAAATATACCACACGATTGGCCAGTTTCATATTCCCACCCCTTACAGTCCGACCACTGTTAGCTCCGCCCAACAATTACATGACGCAGTAATGAGTCTCCTACCCACCACTATCATCAGGACCAGCCACCACTTCATCCACTGAATTAGAGTATTGATTAATTACTTAGTAATTTGGTGGCTAATGCATTTTGGCCACGCCTCTTTGCCCCTTGATGTGGCTACACTATCGTCCCCCCCGTCCAACCTTTCTCCTTCATTTATTTATATATATATATATATGTAGATGTATAAGGCTTCTTCCTCCACTGCTTCACATTAGATTTCCTGCCTTGTAAATGCGCCTGCTTACACCAACAAAGTAACAAAACAGTTCCCAAGCTAATAATAATAATGGACAAAAAATTAACATATTCCTTTTTAACTCCATTAATCCATTATTACATTTTAAATCAACTATTAAATTTGTTTTCATAGATTAGAATATTCATTATCATGCTAATTATTTTTAGAAAATCATAAATTTTTGTTTTTTAATTGACATTTTTTTTTGTAAAATAATTCCTCTCCATAATATTATTATTATTAAATAATTAATAATGAATCTTTTTTTGTATGACAAAAATTTGTATTTTTGTGAACCTGGGCAGAGTGCGTTAAATACATCAGCAAGACTAGTCAGAATATTTTAGTTTTAAGTACAATATCTTTTTCAAAGTAAACAAACTGAATTCCGCTAATCTATTAAACATTTCTATTTACGATTTCATTTCTATTTATTCTATTTTATCTATATATGTAAAAATTCAGCATCCGTATGTTTGTGGCCGCAAAACTAGAAAACTAGTCGATGGATTGACTTGAAATTTTTACACAACGTTGCAAGAGTGTTTATATATACTTATTACTCCGAAGTTTCCACGGAAACGGGAACTTCTCCGAGCGTTTCTCGAGGTTGGCAGTAATGGACAGACTCAGACGCGTTGCGATGGTGGCTCACTCTCTGAACCTCTTTCTCAACTACTTATAAGTACCTATATTCCGATGTTCCCACGGAAACGGGAAATTCCGAGCTAAAATCCGTTCAAACGCCCATACTGCGTTAGCAATTGCTTCTTCAAGTATTGCTGCTGCGTTGATGGTAGGAGGTAGAACAGTGCATTCAGCTCTTAAACTGTCATGACTTAAACATGCACGTCACAGAAAAAAACCAACATGTAACATTTCTAAAACATCAGGAATGGGAAAGGTTCTTCGGGCGTGCAAAATCATTGTATGGGATGAGTGTACAATGGCTTATACGAAGTCCATGGGACGAGACATTGAAAGACTTGCGAAATAATCAGGTTCCATTTGGTAGAGCATTGGTGTTACTAGCCGGTGACTTCAGGCAAACGCTTCCAGTGATACCTCGCTCAACACCAGCTGATAAATTGCATGACTGCTTGAAATATTCAACTCTTTGGAGTACAGTAAAAAAAAAAATCATTTAACAACGAATATGAGAGTTCAACTTCAAAACGATCCAACAGCTGCCATATTTTCAAGACAATTACTCGAAATCGGTAACGGCGCTGCTCCTACAAATCCGGAAACCTGGAAAAATCACCTTCCCATCTAATTTCTGCAATATTGTACATTCAAAAGAAGAATTAGTAGACAGGGTATTCCAAAGCATCGAAACAAATTATCAAAATCACGCATGGTTAAGTCTAAAAATCAGACTGACCCACAGCGAAGCGTGGTCGGGTTTAGCTAATCTTTTCTATTTATGAAATCATAACTATGGGTGTGAGTGGAGTAACAGTTAAGAAATTATATTCACTGGCCTATATCTGGAGATAAACTAAAAATTAAAGTAAAAATTAGCCCAGTTTAATCTGGTTAAATAAGCAAATTAAAAAAAACAAACTTTTCAAACGCTAGTTTTATTCCAGTAAGTATTTAAGAGTATTTTGATATTGTAGATTTCAGATAAGTTTTCTTTCGTAGTTAAATTGTAAAATCTTTTAGGTGAAATCTAGGGCAATCTGATTGTATAGAATATTCAATCAATCAATCTTAGTCAATAGAATAGTCCAATCTTTATGAAGTACCTAAATGAAGTATGAATCTTTATGAAGTAAATGCCTTAATTATTTTTTTATTTATTTTGTAACAAAATTAATTGTTGAAAGTGTTTGTTACATTTAGGAAGTAGACGGAGTTTGAACAAAGCGAATGAAGTAGACTTCTCAAAGTGGAATGGACCTATTCAAGGAAGGGGCCCCGTTTGCCCTTTCTTATTGAATCTTATAAAATATGAATATTAATAATAGCTATAATATAAACAACAATAATCACATATTTTCGATAAGAATCGCTTTTGGTTCGAATTTTTCTAGAACATTGTTAAGCGCTTTTATTAGCACCTTAATTCAAGAAATCTAACCCAATTCAAAAATATTGAATAAAAAAAAAAAAAACAGAATTTTGGCCGTGAAGAGGTGTTGTTACCTTTCTAATTCGTAATTTGCTCGGATTTGAATCTTAAATTCTTTTTCAAACTGTCTTATCATATCCTTATTTCATAATATCTGCTTTAAAGTTACTGAAGGGTAGTCCTATCACACCCGATGATGACCACGTTCGTTATCTGGGTATGCACCTTTAGACAAGCGACTAAACTGGAACCCACACACCAGACTTAAACAGACTTTCCTCAAGAACCATTTCAGACTACCTGCTAGACTTCTTGACAAGCGCTCCAAACTCACTTTACAGAATAAAATACGACTCTATACTTCACTACTTGCACCCATTTTAGGGACTAGAACTCTACATAACCACAAAACGTACCAGGCTTAACAGAATGCAAACCCAGCAGTCCAAAATACTCCGACGCACAGTCGATATGCTCCTTATTACGTTTCCACCCATACAATCCACACAGATCTGAAGATTCCTTTTGTCCACGATATAGCAAAGCTCTGGTACAAGAAATTCCACAGCAGACTCTCCTCCTTCATCGCAATCCTCTCGCCCAAACCCATTCCTCCACCACACTTCCAGGCAATACTAGAAAGCGATTGAGACGTCGTTGGCCCCGCGACCTTCTAGGTAACTAATGGTAGTTGTCACTGGATAACTACCATTCATGAATATCACATCATTGTATATATATCTCCTCCTAGCCTATTTACTTGTTACATATTTATTTATGTAGTTGTAAATATTCAATAAAACAATAAAAAAAATAAATTTTTTTTTTGAACTATTGACAGTGAAAAATGTTACCTTTCTAATTCGGAATTTGCTCCGATTTGAATCTGAATTCTTCTTCAAACTGTCGTATCATATTCTTATTTCATAATACCTTCTTTAAAGTTACTGAATGCTTGATTTATTCTTCCTTTTACTCTGAGGATGCCAAAGTTCCTCGGGATAGTAATCTTGAACGTATTCACTTCAAAATATACACTTTAAATCTTTTAATTCAACCATAAACCAGTACCATATCTTACGCAGTAGCTTAAACATTCTTTCTCCTCATTCTGAGCCATGTATAGTCAATCCTGATCTTGTTGCAGCAGCACTGAAGCATCCTCTGGTATAGTTGTTTCTTAAATGAATCAAAAAAAAAAAAAAATGTATTGCCACTTAACTTTAGATTTATCTAAATTAAACTGCAATTACTCGCGCAGATAAAGTATTCCCTCAGACTTTACAATGACGTGTATCTTTCATAGAATCTGCACAAAGATTAAACTAAAAGAATTGAAAAAAAATATTGCAGCTTACCAGTGCGTTCAAGTTAGCAATGCACTGATATCTATCTAAAGCATACTGATATCTATCAAAATGCAGCATTATCGTCTCCCGAACATTACAGTCAAAATTCTGCGCTGAACAACCAATCCTCCTTACTTCGCCTCCTGTAGAACCATCAATAATAGAACACTCAACATTATGAGCACTCAATAATACGAATTCCTATTAAAAAAAAAAAAAAAATATCTTTGGTCGTCCAACTACGCACATCTTTATCAATCCCGATAAAAACCCACTTGACGTCTCCTGGTCTCGTGATTTCCTCGGTGAATTGAAGTCTGTAAATTAATAGGAATTCTGAAGAGTCATTAAAGAGTGATATAACTCTATTCACGCCTCTTTTAATCACATTATTTATTAAAGCCGCAAGAACTGCCTTGCTATAAATCTTTAGTTCTAGTATTTGAAGTTGTAAAATTTCAAATAAGCAAGTCAAACTAAACCTTTTAATGATTCCACTTTATATTAAGTTCAGCTATTTTGATCTTGATTATTATGGCTAATAAAACTGTCATTGTAAGGAAAAGTTTATCAATTAAAGAAACGTTCCTTCCTTTTTTTCCATTAACAGAATCCCAACTACACTAACCGCATCCATTCTAGCATAAGTCCTTGCAACGAAATGTGTCTTAGGCGACAGAAAGACCCGTTATTTCTTTATTTACTCTCACTCTTATAAAACAACCTTTGCATAATTAATAAGCGCCATATTTTTTTGTTGTAATGTGTATCTCCACGATTTCAAATTCAACACCATAGATATGAGCGTAAAGGCCTAAATTTGGGAAATGACCCAACGTAATAAATTGATATCCCAACGTAATCAATTCCTGTACAGCTCGCATCAAACGCGGAGAGCGTTAGCATTGAACTAGTCAAAGGCCCAGATCTTTGTGCTTTTCTAATTAATTATTACGAAACTTTTGTGGTCATAAATAAGTTGTTTTTTTCATGGAATAAAAAATCATTGATATCATTAAAATTTAAATATTTTTTTTGAGAACTTCCACAGAATAGGGAAATAGGTGGTTCGGAGAATCGCGTTGTATATGGAAGTGAGGAAGACCAAGGCTTTTTTGGGAAGATTTCGAAGAATGGTTGGGGTTATAAGATCGTCCCATTCTAAAACCCAAAAAACCTCAACACCTCCCCTCATCCTACCGTCCTATTAGCTTACTCTCTGTCCTAGCCAAAATATTTGAAAAACTCATCCTTAAACATATCCTACCAATCCTTGAAGTTTCCAATGTTATCCCAGACCATCAGTTTGGATTTAGACGCCACCATTCTACCATACAACAAACTCACCGCGTTGTAGACACCATTGCATCCTCCCTTGAGAAGAAGGAGTGCTGTTCGGGGGCTTTCCTTGATGTGAAGCAGGCCTTCGATCGAGTATGGCACCCCGGGCTGCTCTGGAAACTTAAGGGCATCCTTCCAGCCACTTATTATCTTATCCTAAAATCTTACTTATCCGATAGGTATTTTCAAGTACAAATCGGATCATCTTTCTCTCCTTTTAATCATATCGAAGCTGGAGTGCCGCAAGGCAGCATTCTAGGTCCTATCCTTTATTCAGTATACACTGCAGACATCCCAACACATCCTGATACCATCCTTCTCACCTATGCGGATGATACTGCTATCCTGTCTTCCAATAATGATCCCGTAACAGCCCATAGAAATCTACAAACCCACCTCTCCTCCCTAGAAAATTGGTTCAAAAAATGGGTCATTAAACTTAATGAAAATAAGTCCCAAAACATTACCTTCACTCTACGTCGCATTACTCTTCCCCCAGTCTACTACAACTTAATTCCCTTACCAGTGGTCAACGTTGCTCGCTATCTTGGGCTTTACTTAGACCGAAGACTTACATGGAATCCTCATACAAGACTGAAAAGACTAGAACTAAACAGACGCTTTCGACAACTTAAAAGACTACTGGACAACAGATCTAAACTCTCCCTAGACAACAAAAGACTAATTTATACATCTATTTTAAAGCCTATCTGGGCGTACGGAATAGAACTATGGGGTTCAACCAAACGCTCAAATCTCCAAAGACTCCAATCCCTACAGTCCAGAATCCTCCGTAACATTGTGAACGCTCCTTTTTATGTCTCCAACCGAACCATACATACTGATCTTAATATACCGTTCATTGCTCAAGTCGCCCAAACCCGTTACAGGAAATTCCATATTAACCTACAGACTCACACAAACCCTTTAATTCAACACCTGTCTTCCCGAACACTTCCTAATAACCCTCCTAGACGTCTTAAAAGACAATGGCCTCGTGATCTCCTCTCAAGTGAAGAGAGTGAATAGTGATTCTTTATAGTTTTGGAGTGTTACCATTGGGTAGCTTCTCCACTCATTTTGTAATGTATGTTCTTTGTATGATTGTTACTTATAGCGCTATCGCGCTGATTGTAGCATGAATAAAGATTAAAAAAAAAAAAAAAATTTTTTTTGAATACTAAGGGCAATAAATTTATCTGTGACAAGGCACTTCTGTCTTATCCTGAATGGACTAATGCCCTTAAATTGAATATTAATTTTGCTCCACTGTGTGGTGTACCTGGAATTGGAGGCCAAGTTACAGGAGATATTGGGCCTCTCTGCCAAAAAGGTGGCAGGGAGAACGAAACACCAGCCCATGTGCTGGGTAGTTGCCCTAACAATATGCTCCTTGTACGCGCCGCCATCACAACATTAAGCACAGGATAATGGAGCTAATGTCAGAAAAGGGCTATAAGTGCCTTGAGGAGGTTTACGCAATTGATGAAGAGGGCTCCACAAGGTATGCCGACATCATTGCCTTTCACATAAATTATAAAGTAGCCTGGATCTTAGATCCCACCATTCGATATGAAAGTAATGATATGGACCAGGCTGATAAAGTACACCGGGAGAAAGCAAATATTTATAAGAAATGTATTGGTTTTTTATATAGAAAAGTTTCTCGAGGAGTACGGTGAAAGGGAATTCCATATATGTGGTCTATGATCTCCTAACTAATGCTAGCATATCAGATATTTTTCTTAATAGGAAGAAGTTGGAATGATCGACCGCAATAATAATTTATTCGGGACAAACAATATCCTTTAGAGACAATTTTAACCAAAAAAAAAGAATACATCGCAGGATATCTCTCTCCTGGGTAAAAAATATTGGTCACTAAAGTATAATATTTAAGAGTAAAATGTGTCCTTAAGACTAAAACTCTGATCTTTTAATATGTGTATCCTATCTTCTTGCATGACTTACAAGCGCTCAGACATGGGCAGTGACGAAGAAAAAAAAATATGGAAAAGCTAAAAGTAACGTAAAGGGGCAATTGAAAGGAGCAATTCTGTGAGTAAGCAGGAAGGATAGACTCACTAATGAAGAGTTAACACGAAGTACAAGAGTGGAAGATGTTGCGGCCACAATTAAAAAAACTAAAATGGAAATGGGGCGGCCACATTGTAAGATTAGATGACGATCGCTGGACTAGGAGAATCTTAGTGTGGCAACCCCTCGACTGCTATAGACATAGAGGTAGACAGACAGCCGTTGAGATGGAGGGATGAACTTGTCCAACAAGCAGGAATCCTAACAAGCATTCTTGGTCTAAACTGGGAGAGGCCTTTGCCCAAACATGGGCCTAGTTTCCTAATTTTTCCATCATTATAACTTTTTTTGTAGTATAATTAATATGTATTTTGATTTTCTGTTGAAAGTATTTACATTTCTAGCTGTTTGTTTTACTTTCTCTTACTCCTAGTAAGAGGAAGTATTGTAATCGTGTCAAATTTTCGATATCGAGTTTTCACCGGAAATATCCGTTTTGTGGTCCCCTGAGTCCAAAAAAGTGATTTTTAGCAAATGGTCTGTGTGTGTGTATGTATGTGAACAGCATAGCTCAAAATCGAAAAACCGTAGAAAGTTGAAACTTGATATTCCATTTAGGTATCACTATGGCATCTGACAGTGGGTCATCTGTCAAAATTCCTCAACCGGAAGTACCACTTTACTTGTTGTTTTTTTTTCTTTTTTGCGATTTTCTCAAAAATGGCTCTAACGATTTTCTTTAAACTTGGCATAACAACTACACATACAAAGAGCTACAACTTTTAATTTGAAACATTTCTCTGGAAAAATTTATTTAAGGGCAGTTGTGGGGGAGGGGTGGGGTTAGGTTTTCATCTA
>JAAEAF010002576.1:0-137799 GCA_011037195.1 Triatoma infestans | reverse complement strand
TATAATGGTGTGTGCCATGTAATAAAAATAATATACACTTTCTCACAGCTCTAATAATTCACGTATGTACAAAGAATGTTTACATAACTTATGCTACTATTTATTTTGCCTCATATATTTATTTTATAGATTTTATTTAGGCATGTTTTAATCTGATAGAAAATAAAATTATGGCCTGAATTTGATAAATAATTCTTGCCATTATATTAATTAAATTAAATTTAAAAAACATTCATTATTTACATATTAAATATAAATTTTTGAAACTAAGTAATGCGAAGCTGACATTTTTCTTTTTTATCCTTAATTCTATACGATGGTCCTGATTATATTGACTTTTTTTTTGTCTACTTGATTAATATAAATTTTATTTTATTTACCAAAAATTCCAAGTGTGCTGCAATCAGTTAATTTGAGAAGGCAAGAAGGAACTCTTTTTTTATTTTTTGTTAAAAAATAGAACATAAAAATACGTCTAAATCAATAAACATAACTATCGATAGTTAAAAAACATTATTTGATATTTATATATACTTTTTTAATAAATCTAGTAATGGAATATGATAAATGTTCTAACTGGTCTTATTAAGTGAACACAATGAAAATTATAAAATATTTACCATGTGATTGGCAACCAATTTTTTTGTATAAATGGTTATTTGGCAAAATAATGTTCAACTTTTTTCTTATTTTATTAATACTCTGTCAATTAATTATAACACTTCACACTTAAAGAAATAAAAAAAAAATCTTTATTATTCCAATTTTTTATCACAGCCCGAATTATTTAATTTTTGAAATAATTTAAAAGAAAAGGTAATGAATATAACAAATACTACTGTAATAACACAATATTTTATGTTTTGCATTAAGGCTAGACACCAAGTTGCAACAGTTTGATTAACTAAATTACTCTCTCAGTCATACGCAATTGTTAGGGGGGAAAAAAAAAGCAAGATTATTCAGAGAAAAATAACTACCAAGACAAACTATATTTATTAGTTCCCACTCCATTTCTACGAGTTAGATAATGTAGGATTATAAGCTAAAGAGAAAGAAGAAAAGAGAAGTAGCAATATGTTACATTACTTCAATGATATCCTAACGTTCGGAAAAAGGCAATTACTCAGATTTATACGAAACATTCGAGAAACAATTTCCCATTTCTGATCTGAATGGCACACATTTTTAACGATTCACCAGTCTGGTTTCTCTGAAGTTCCAATTGTTTGATTTCATTTCAGCTCAGATTGTTGAAAATTTTTGAAAGTTCGTCACATTTGCAACAGACAGTTTGTTGCGCGCCTAAATTTAAAACTTGATTATGGACAAAATTCAATCAAACTGTTACACCAATAAAATAACTGCATGTATGCGCCTAGCCCCCTAGAGGAAAAATAAAAGTAATTGAAATCTCATTTCAATTAAAAATAAGATAATTCAAATGTTAAATATATTACAACAGTCTTTGATGATTGTGCCAAAGCATGTATTTTTTTTTTTTTAATAAATAATTTATTAAAAAATAAATAAATAAAACTTATTTATTGGGAATAAAAATTTGATAATTACACCCACTTTATTAAAACAAATGTTTTTCTAAATACAAACCAGAAAATTCAACATTCTTATAATTAAGCAATCTCAAGTTGCCGAAATTAAAATAATTGCCGAACAGTAATTTCTAATTTTTTATATACAATTTCATACATATGCCTTAATCTTTTTTTCTATTAGTTCAAATTAAATGTTGGAAAGTAATTTTTTATTGTGGGGGCGGGGATTGGGGGAAGAGTTAAATGCAATACCACTCTATAGAGTCTTATAGCACAATTGAAGTATGATTACCAATTATTCTATATATATATCTTCAATAGGATATGCAGTCTCAATAAATTTTGTATAAAACCTTTGAAAAGCTCTCCTGGAACAAAATAAACACATCAATATGACTAAATATTCTTAAATAATAAGCAATAATAACATCAAGTCCAAGAATTTGAAATTAACGAAACTTAGCAAGTAATATACAATTGAAATAATGATGACATTAAACAGTGAATCTAACAAGGTTTAATTCTTTTTTATCTGCCATCCAATTATTTATTACGTCCACGATACCGGGAAAAGCTAATCTCAATACAAAGCTCTATTACACCACAATTTCAGACATAAGATTTCGATAGCTGTTGTATATTCTTTTAGGTAATAGCAAACTCGATACTGATCTACTAGTTAACCAAAAAAAAAAAAAATTTAAACGACCCATTAGAAAAGAAAAGCGCTAAAGTATAATCTCTCACTGAAATCATTCAATTATTTCGCTAAAAAATGATAATGGATAAAGAGAAAAGATCCTTACTTTACATAGAACTGCGTATTTTTAAATTTAACAAAAAAAACTTGTATTTTTCTGAAAAAATTATAAAGACACTTACTGTTCAGCCATTGAGAAGATATTTTTGGATTGGCAGACATAGGGAGATGGAGAGAAGTTTAAACGTTAAGGAATAAGTTTTGTGAGGATCGGTCTAAGAAAAAACGATTCCGGGGTTTCAAGAGAGTTACCTGCCTTTTTCAAGGCTTTATTAGAATAGATATCTAGTCTTGAAATGATTTGTTTTGTAAATGACTAGTAACAAGCAACAAGTAATTCATTTTTATTGTTTATTTTTCTGTATGATTATGTTTTTAAAGTTTATACGTACTTTACAATTATTCTCTATATCTTTCAAGACTAAATATCTATTCTAATAAAGCCTTAAAAAGACAGGATACTATGCCGAAACGCTTGCGTACCGAATTTTTTTTTATGGTCCGTTCCTTACAAAACTTTTAATAACATCATTTTATTATTTTTTTTATTCTCTTAAACGGTAACTTAACTAACAGTTGAAAACCGGAAAAAGAAAAAAAAGTATTTCGATTATAAACTACTTTCTTACCCAACTGCTTCAGCGACAGGCCTGGTGCTATCACTACCAAGGAAGACATGGCAGGCAAACCTTTGTAGCGTTGGATGTTTTGTAATAAAACCCATGTACCTGTGGTCTTGAGGATGAAAAGCACAGAACGATACATTCTTCAAGGAGTAAAAATAATCTTGACAAGGCGCACTAGTGGTCTGAAATAACATTATTTAAAATATAAATCAGTAGGTTTCTTAAAATTAATAATGTATAAAAGATATCAAATCCTCTTAAAGAGTATTTGCAATTTCTTCAAAAAACTTCAGAAAAAAAAATGAAAAGTGAAGAAGTTCCAGATAAGGTTTCGCCCGTCCTCTTTAACATTTTCATTGATGTAGCTCTATGATTGGAAAAAGAAATGTTCTAAAATGGGTGTGACAGTTGGAGAAGAAACGCTATACACGATGCAGCTTGCGGACGATCAAGTGCTTATTGCTATAGATGAGGAAGACCTAGCATACACGTTGAGAAAGCTGCTCGCAGCGTACTCTGATTGGGGCTTAGAGGTCAGTAAGTCCAAAACGCGGTACATGGTGGTAGGCGGATTTTCTCCAACATCCCTGATTGTAAATGATTGGCAAACGGCCTCATATCAGCTATTTGATCTTCAGAATTGAATGTCCAAAAGTAAATTGTAAAGGGAAGACAAGTTATGCAATTACTGAACTCGTACTTTAGAGTAAATGTATCCACATGGAGATTAAAATAAGACTCTTTCACTTGTTCTTGACCCTCTACGCCGCAGAAACTTGGAGCCTAACAAAAAAATTGGAAGATAGGCTATTGGCCATGGAAATGGATTTTTAGAGAAGAAACTGTGATGTCTCCTAATTATGATGTGAGTAATCTGCAAATCCTAAGACGGATTACAAAAAACTATCTTATATTCCGTGAAAACACGGAAATTAAAATGGTACGATCACGTGAGGCGAATGAGTGGAGAGAGATACCCTAAGATTATGAACTTCATTCCTGAAGAGAGGAGAAGGAAAGGAAGGCCTAGGGCATTTGTATGGAGGGTATCATCGAAGGAATGGCGGCTAGAGGGGGATCGGGAAGGTAGGGAATCTTGGATTTTGAGCCTTGGGTAATGATTCCGTAGGAAATGTCATTACCAAAAAAAGAAAAAAGAAGTTCCATCTTATTCTATTCTGTTAGCGATTCTTTTATTATATAAATGATCCCAAGGAGTTTTAACTAGCAATTTTCCACGATACTGAATAATATATATATAAAAATGCAAAAAACAAAAACGCATATATATTATATATATGCATATGTATGTGTGTGTGTGTGTGTGTGTGTGTGTGTGTGCACAAATTACACTCTCATCACTTTTGCTTGTTGTACATTGAATCAGTTGCAAAATAAATAAATAAATTTTTAAAAAAAATCTACGCGTGTATTCTTTCTGCACTCTCTACATATCTTCTCTGGTAGCCAAATTTTTTTTACTCTTATGAATAAGATTAAATGAATGAACTTTCATATTACCTTTCGACGGCTCTTATCAACCATACGAAGCCCTTGATCTGAGATTTCTAGTATGTACTGATGAGGTCGATGATTACTTGCAACTATCTTCTTAACAGCCTGGCATAGTACGGTGGTACCTTTGTGCCATAGTGTCTCTACAGAGCCAAGATAACCAAGCAAAAATCTTTCTCTCTTTACTTTAGGGGTTGACGGATCAAAGTCCGTGTATTCTGTATCAACAGCATAAGCAGAAGGGAAAACTCCTTGTTTTCCAGTCCTTAAATTTACTCCTAAAAAGTAAATTGACAAATTTAAGATATAAAGAAATATTTTAATGAAACTTTGTAAATTAAGAAGGGGCATAATAATTTTATAATGGACAAACAAATAAATATTTAAACATATTTATATAAAATATTATAAAAGCATATTTTAATTTTTAAGTTCTCACACCCATCGTCACATAAAAGTAAAAGTTGGGAATACTTACCCAACACCTGGTGCATTCTACATGTATTTTTGATAAGCAATATTCATCGCTTAACCCATATAGCGCATTTTACTTTTTTTTTGTAACCTATATCCATCGCTAAAACCAAATGTTTTGCTTAATACGTTATTTCCGTTATTAAAAATTATTTTTTTGCATTTCATAGTAAATTGGAATTAGAAGTGCTAGGCATGTAATGCGGGCGAACTCCTAGACATGAAATGCAAAATAATGCTTAGAATTATAATATAAAAGCATTTTGTACCATTTCTGTCAATTTAAGAGTTCATATTTCCTAATCGGGGGCTTTGCCCCGCTTCCTCCTCTCCTTCTCTACGAAACTACCGATCTTTCCTGGAGGGCTCCGGCCTCTGCCCCCCCTGCAGTGCCGTCACTGAAGCGTGTGCGAGAAATAGGACAAATAACCCCGTCTATTGAAATCGTATAACCCTATCATAGAACGATCTTCTGCGAAGATTCTGTTGAATTGCCTGGTCGCTGTGAAATGATAGCTTTCGCTGATAATCTGCTTATACTGGTAGCAGGACAAACGTGTCGCGATATCAATATACGTAGATGGTAATGAATACTTAACTTATAGAAACATGTCTTTTATTCACAACCTAGAATTTATTAAGAGTAAATCTAAGGTATTGCACGTGTCCAGGCGAGAAAACCGGAAAGTAAGGAAATATCAATAATACTTGGATGGTATGATACTGGAAATGTTGATGATTCTAACTGGAATATCAAACCTGAGTTTTCTACGATTTTTTCGTTTTTAAAGTATTCTGTTTCCCATCAGTCGAAACAGATTATTGGCTAAAAAACCAATCAATAAACAACCAATCATCAATTGGCCTGTTTCTAATCTGTGGTCTCAATACTTGCATTTCCGATGAAAATCCAAATTTGAAAATTTGCAGCACTTCTCCTTTTCATGCAATAGGAGAAATACAATAATTGGAATAGTGGGCTTTGAATCTAGTGATAAAATGAAATGTGGAAAATGAAGTACAAATCAACATCTCAACAAGGCAATATGCAGGATAATTACAAAATAAAGAAGTAAAAATAGAAATTTACATGTGTTAGATTGAAAAAAACTGCAGTTTCAACATCCCAAATATATGACCATTGCCATGAAACGCCATTTAGAATACTTAAAATATTGGAATAACATAGTTAATTGCATACAATAATTTCTGTAGCCATAAAAATTTCTTTAAAAGGTAAAACAAAATTATATGTATGTAAAAAAATAATCTTTTACAAGATGCTTTTTGAAATTTATTGGATCAATTGGATATTTTGAAAATTTTGTACAGGCGCCAAATAGACAAAACATGGAGTACTTGTTACTATGGTGATATTCATGGTAGAATATAATAGTTTCAGTTCTGTAGAAACCCTGATAAAAAAAATTCTTTCCATTTTATTTTAACGGAAAAGTACAAAAAAAAAAATTAAGATAAATTGTAAATCTTGAACATTTGGACTTAATTCTTTTAACTTTGAAGAACGGCTAGTTTTTGGTCAAGAAAATCTCAACCATTAATGGTACGTATAATTTTTTAATATCCTGAATCAATCCAAACGCATTAAATAAACATTAAACTCAATTCATTTATAAGAAATTGAAAGTCATATGAAACTGATTTATCACCTTAAATAAATCATGTGTTTGAGGGGTCAAATTAAAATTTAGTAAAAATGAGATAGAAGAATGTGTCAAACGAATGATTTTGGACCATTGAATAAGAATCAAAACTTTTATATTTTATTTATTATCTGTGTAATATTAACAATATTAAGTTATAAACATTTTGTTTATAGATACAGAAGTGTTAAGATCCTACAAAGAAAAAAGAAATTAATGAATATGCCCGAAACGTTAGAAGTAGGAAAAAGCATAATTATTCTTCGCAAAGATGGCAGGAAACATTCTGCCATTGTATCAAATCTAGATGATAAAATGCAAACGGTCACAGTGGAATGGTATGAAAATGGTGAAACCAAAGGTAAAGAAATTGAATTTGTAAATGTTTATGCACTTAATCCTCACATAAAACCTCCCACATTACATCGAAGAGAAGAGACTGCTTCTTTACTCAACAATAAAAATGATCAGATAACACTGCCAGCAGCAAATCCAAAAAGGGTAAGTAACCGAACAATTATGCGCAACGATCGTTTAAGTGCAATTAGTACCAAAAATGCATATGGAAGTTGCGAAAAAGTAACTTCTTTTTCGAGTACAGCAAAGCATAGAGCATCTCGCATGACACTAGTTCCACCACCCAGCTATTCCGAAACTAATGTCACAAAACGAAATTCAAGAGCAAGTGTAGTAGCTGAAGTAGAAAAGTTAAAGAAAAACAGGGAAGAAAGGCGTCAACGCCAAGCAGAAGTAAGGGAAGAACAGAAAGCAATAATGAGTTTTTATCCAAAAAATTCTAATTGGAAGTTTGGCAAAATGATAACAGATTATCAGTCAACATTAGAATTTAAGCCATTAATTGGTACAGAAATGGTTGAAAGTCGTCAAATTACAGTATGCGTAAGAAAGAGGCCCCTAAATAAGAGGGAAATTGGAAAAAATGAGATAGATGTAATTTCTGTGCCAAAAAAAAATCTTATTATAGTGCATGAGCCAAAGAATAAAGTTGATCTTACTAAATATTTAGATAACCAACACTTTTACTTTGATTATGTATTTGATGATAAGTGTTCAAACGAAATAATATACAAATTTACTGCAAAACCTCTCATAGAAACCGTATTTGAAGGAGGAATGGCAACTTGTTTTGCATATGGGCAAACAGGCAGCGGTAAGACTTATACAATGGGAGGAGCATTTTTAGGTAAGAAGCAAGACCTAGAGAAAGGCATCTATGTTATGGCTGCCAAAGATGTTTTTGAATTTTTAAACTCACCACGATATCAGCATCAACGCTTAATGGTGACATCAACCTTTTTTGAAATATATCAAGGAAAAGTATTCGATCTTCTCGCAAAAAAAGCGAGGTTGAAAGTATTAGAGGATGGAAAGCAGCAGGTACAAGTGGTAGGTTTGACTGAAAAAGCAGTCACTTCATTGGAAGGTGTACTTTCTTTATTATATGAGGGAAACTCAGCTAGAGCGTGTGGAAAAACCACAGTGAACTCTAATTCATCGCGATCACATGCTGTCTTTCAAATCATACTACGCCATTCAGGAACGAAAAAATTATATGGAAAGTTCTCTCTTATAGATCTAGCCGGAAATGAGAGAGGAGTTGATACTTCTTCGGCTAATAAAATGACACAAATGGAAGGGGCAGAGATTAACAAATCTCTTTTAGCATTGAAAGAATGTATACGTGCTTTAGGTCGTAAAGGTGCCCATCTACCGTTTAGACAGAGCAAATTAACTCAAGTGCTACGAGACTCTTTTGTGGGTGAAAAATCTAAAATGTGTATGATAGCAATGATTAGTCCTGGAATGTGTTCTTGTGAGCATACATTGAATACTTTGCGTTATGCCGACAGAGTAAAAGAATTGGTGCCAATTGAAAAGGAAGAAAATGAAACTGTACATATGGAAGAATCCAAAGATATACTTGGCATGCAGCCTAACTGGAATGAATTTAATCAAGATATACCGAAGAATTTTTTCACAATTGAAGAAGATTCTGAATATCTACGAGATGATTTAATGATGGATGTATCTTATGGAGAAAATATTTCTCTACCTTTTTCTGAACTGTCTAATCAGGAGGCTGCAATTACAAATATATTGCAAAATGTACCACAACATTCATGATTTTATAATTTTTGTCGATTGTGTGAAGATAATGAGATAAACAAAATACTGAAAAAGAAATATTATGATTTAAATTAATGAGACAAATAAAATAATATAATTTATTGTCTCTTATTTAAAAAGTACAGTTTTAATTTGTAAAATGTTCAAATTGTTTTCTGAGAAAATCAGTAACTTTTTTAAATTCTGGCTTTTATATCAGTATTATATATTAGGAGTCAATTAAAATTTTGTATCAATTTTTTCTGTACGCTAGATAAAAAAAATAATTCAAAGCAAAGCGAATTATTTTTACTTTTTCGTGAAATAAATTTCTTTGAGTGTAAATGATAAGACTGATGATGTTTTTATGTAAAATGTTGGACCCTAAAATGGAAGGTTTGCTTGGTATATTAATAAAGAGAACATTAAAATGGATTTGTTTGCTTCATTTGTTCCCAAACAAATTAGAAATTAGAACTGTACCTTATTCAACAAAGAAATTTTATTCAAGCTAAGTTTACTGCAGAAAAACAAAACTTTTTTTTTTCTCATCATAATAATCAGAAATAAAACAGAATATTTTTAATTTTTATAAAATCAATGGATTTTTGATAGGTTTTTCATGCATCTTTTGGTGCTGAATATTTCCTTCTTTTTTTTTTCCATTTAATAGTAATTTACACCTGTATATCATTACCCCAGCGATAAGACTCCATAAGAAACACATGTGGTAATTTATAATTTAGTTACTCATTAGAGAGTCTGAAAGGCCTGCCGTTTCAGTCGTCTGGGTGGATTATCTGGAAGGGTTGAGGAACCTAGCTGACCGGACTAAAGGATTAGGGTGAGCAGATAGTGACAAATGGAAGCCCTTGAGCTTCCGCAGCAAGCCCGAATACCAAACTCGATCAAACGTTTGTGCGACAACAAGAAAAGCACCCGGGCAAAACTGCTTCTGCTCAAGGGAGGAGGATGCAATGGTGTCTACAACGCGATGGCATTGTTGACTAGTGGAGTGAAGCGCTCAAAGCCAAATGTCCAAAGGTTAGGTATTAATTCTTGATTGAAAGAGAGGATACGACGTTTAAGTAGGAGCTTCTCCAGAATTTTACCCATTATAGGCAACAAATTAATGAGACAATAGGATGAAGGAAGGTTTGTTGGGCTTTGGACCAATTTTATTGATGAAACTTTCCAAAGAGCAGGAAAGTAGGTAGTTTTTAGGACAGAGTTGTAAATATATGTAAGGAAAACTTATGACTTGTTAGGAAACATTCGGAGGATTTGTGAGCTTATCAGGTCATAACCTGGGGCTTTTAAAGAGGAAGCTTGGTTAATTATATACCTTATTTCACTGGGAGAAAATGGTTTGGGTTGTAAAGTAAGAAGAAAGGGTACGCTCAACTTCTATGTCTGCCACTTACTGTGGATCTAGGATGTCATGATGTGGATGTCTCAGAAAGGTGTTGGGCAAAGAAGCAGGATTTTTCTTCGTCAGTTTTGGCCCAAGAGCCATCTGTAAGAAGTATAGGATGAAAGGGAGTTTTATAGGATAATATAATATGTTTAGTAGCTGTCCATAAAGTATTGTCAGTACAGATCACTGACTAATTTTCATATCTTTCGTTTTTGATTTTCTGAAGTTCGTGCTTTAAATGTCTGATAGGTCTGTTAAAAATCCGTTTATCTAAAGGGTATCTATACGCTGTCATATGGCTCGAGCACGTCGTTCTAATTGTGATCGGTATGTAATATGTACTAGCATTATTGTGGTTATTTTGTTTGTTTAGCAGCGTCCCAGATACAATTTTGTACACTCGTTGTCAGTAAGTAGACTGATTCAGCTATCTGTTCAGGAGTCTTTAGCGCTATGTTGAGGTCCAGTGTTTGGTCAAGTAAAGTCTGAAATAATTTCTAGTCAATGGTGCCATTATTAAGCAGTTAGGGCCAGTATAGTATCTAAATTAGTGCTAGTAATTAGTAAGTAAATTCACTACTATTACATTATTCATTATTAAATGGTGCTTATTTTTTCTTGGATTAAAGTGATCTTTAGAATTAAGTAAAAAATGCTAAAAATTATTATCCATTCTGCTAAGTGTTAATATTTAGTTCTACTTTATATACAATTAAAACAGATATTTCCACTATAATTTATTCCATACTTAAACAGATAATATTCTACTCTGTTGAGACATCACTATTTTTTGAAGCGATAATTAATTTTAAATTTGTTTTCGATGGAATAAGAGTGTAAAAGCAGACCAAAATGGTTGTGAAGCATAGATGAATAATTTTGTTGACATAAATTGCTAGTTTGAAACTTAAAATAGTACTTTTATATCTTTGGATCATGGCCAAAATCTTATTTTGACAGAAATAATAAGCAATTATTGCTTATGTTACTTTCAAGAGTTGCAACCTACATTATCGGTGAAAATCATAATTATTTTAAGAAAGAAATAATAAAAACATGAACTAATTGCAACCAGTTAAATTGTAAAAAGCGGACGAAACTTTCATTGGTTTACAACTCAATACGAATGACATTTCAGCAAACATAAAATGGACTTTTAAATATTCTATTAATTCAAACGATTAGCTACAGAAGGAGGAAGTAAATAGAATATACTCTCTGTGTAACCTAAGCAAGATTAGATCATTTTTATTTTGTTACAATTTATCCAATTGTGGAGTGCATATGAGAAAATCTCTGAACCAGGCGACTTTTCATGCGATTCTCACAGTTCTGACTGATAAGTTTTAACATTTTCTTAAAAGTAAAAGGTTTACAAACTAATGAGTATGTAATTGTATAGTTTGGTAAGAAAGCCTAAAGGACCAGTAAACGATCAAACTTTTTGTCAAACACGAACATTTGATCGTGTGCGGGTTTGTTTGTTAAACAAAAAAATTGTTTGACGTGTTTGATGAAAGAATTGATTGATGAAATGTTTGACAAACATGTTTGAAGGTGTGCGGGTCATTTTTGTCAAAAGTCTTCAGTATTTGTTTTGTTTTCATCCGGTGAACATGTCCGAGCTAGGGAAAAAGGGCAAGGATTTTGTACTCCAGTTTATTTCTCTGTACAGAGACTTTCCGGCAGTATGGAAATTGAAAAGAATATAGTCCTTCTTAACACGTAACAGTGTCCTTCTTTTCGATTCTCGGACGAAGTAATTCCAACAAGCTATTGAAGGTTTCGCTATCCATTTGGAGAAGTTGGCGTAGTCCCCTGATTCTTGTTACTAATATTTCTTTCAGCAAATTCTCATGAGTATATTTATATCTCAGTTTATACCATTCTTTTGACCAACATCTTGACATTTTTCCCTAATACAAAGTGCCAGAGTCAACGCGAGAAACGCTTTGTCTTTATTGGAAGACATTTAAATAAAAATATAAAAAAAATCTGAAGTAAATAACCACACGATGTGCACAGGTGAAAAAAGTCAAGCAACTGAACATAAGTTTGACAAAACTTGATTGAACGTGTGCGGCTGTTGTTTGTCAAATATGGGACATTTGACCAACATATTGGACAAAAAGTTTGATCGTTTACCGGGTCGCTAAGGGTCCCCGGAACAACTGAAATAAAGTTTTGGAAAAAAATTCAAATAAAATTCCAGTGCTACCCCTTAAGAGGCCCATACATTATCAAATAAATTGAGGGAAGGGATTAGATCACTGGTAGCGCGCTGGACTAGCAACGCGGGGATCACGGGTTCGAATCCAGCCGTGCTACCCTTAGATTTTCACTTCCTAGGAGCCCCTACAGCTCACTGTCCGACGATGGACAGTGTTGTCTGTAACGGGAGAACACTGTCCGGAGGCCGACAGTGCACTGAGAAGGCTCCGGGCGCAAATAACCACAGATGTTGAGACGTCTTAAATTAAAAAAGAAAAAAAAATAATAAAACAAATTGCGCAACAAGGAGCTGTTGCGCAAACATTTGGTAATGTATGACAGTGTTTGATATATTACCAATTATGCGCAATTGTTTGATAGATTGTGAAACGCGTTGTGCAGTGTATGTATGAGTTGTGTTACATTGCGCAATAGTTTTCAGAGGTCACATCCATGTAGAGCTGATAATAAGTGATGTGCCATGACGACCGTTCAAAACAGAGAATTTTGGAAATAATTTATTGAATTATACAGGGGGTTTCCGGAAGTATGGAAAATTAAAGCCGAGGTTTATAAAAAAAGAAGCTTGAAAGCTGCTGCGTACGAGAAGTTAGCAGAGAAATTAAAAGAAATTGAACCACGAACTGATCGTGAAATGGTAAAAAAGAAAATCAATATGCTGAGAAGATATGCATTTCTCAATTGTGTGCCTTGTTTATATATATGAGGAGATATCATTAGCAAGAGTTCTCCAAAAGTATGAAAATCTATTCTTAAATAATTTTCGTAATCAAGAGGTGATGACAACTGCAGTTCTCGAAGGAGACTAAGAGTCGGCCTTTTCTTAAGCCATTCTTTCACCCAAATTCTTTGTTTTCTTTTTCTAATAAGATTATCATCGCTATCATCTAGGGTTCACGCAATAATTATCGCTGCAATTGCACTTAAAGACATGTTTATCATACAACTCGCAACTTAATACTAAAGTTTGAACAAACATTATTCAAGTGTATGGATTACGTCGTTGCACAACGCTATGTTGGCAATTTGATAATGTATGGGCCCCTTAAGATTTTTTCTTCGTAGGAGCCTCTATAGCTCACTGTTTGGTGATGGACAGTATTATATATATATATATTCATATATAAATATTCAGTAACCCACTCTTCCGATTAACGGATTTTGACCTAAACCTTCTTGTCAATTCCATCATGGTTCCAAAACTAAATATGTCTTAGTTTTCAGCGATTTTTTTTTTGAAATATTTTGTTCACAAATTTTTTTTTTGTTTTTTGGTACTGATTGAACCTCAAAACACCTATTACCTTGAAAACCCAATTTCGAAAATTTGACCAAATCGCAATAATTTCTCCACAATATTTCAGCAGTAAGTAAAAGTAAAAGATGTTTAATGAGATAAGGTTTTCATTGCTTCAGTTTAAAGTGATTATGTGGAAATAATGTTCGTTATGCCCAAGAAGCTTAGCGTACAGGGTGAATGTGCCAAAAGAATTTTACTGAGAATTATGCAACTGAAATGTTTGAATATCAAATTACTTAATAAATTTGAAATCAGTTGCTATATTTATTATTAGAATTAGTATTTCAAAGAGATAATATAAATTTGAATCAGGTTATTCAATTAATTTTCTTCTTCTTAAACTCCGCCTCTCCTAGCGCTCTGTGCGATGTAAAGCCCTTTTTCTACTTATGACATTTATTTATAATTAATTACACTTAGTCTAGTCTCATTTTAATTTAGTCATATGCTCTAATGTGCAATATTATGAGATTTAGTTAATATTCTAAGGACTAACTAGTAGAAATTTCCTGAACTAAATGTATATTTTATTACTAAATTCTATACGTTACGCCAAAAAACAGAAAACCTAAAACGTTTGTAACAAACCCTCAGACTTCTCTGCTCACTAATTAACAAACTGTTATCGTAATGCTCTGTAGTTTAATACACATCTAGAATTAAACTCCTACTGGCATGACCTTGCCCTATACGGAAAAAATCTAATATAACTTCATTCCAAACCGGTTCTGTGCCTTGCCTAGGAAATACTAAGGTTCATCTAGAGTCAATTGCAAAGAAAACCCAAAATGCCTTCAATAATTATAGTTTGTCGTCGGCAAAATTAATCAGATAACTAATTCTGAATCGTAACAAGAAACCAAAGACAAGCGAGATTAAAACTATGTTATCTTTGTTACTGTGAAATAAATATAAGTTTTCGTTTCAGTCTTTTACGATGAAAATACTTAACTTCGATAGTTGTAACAATTAACTCAGACTATGAAACAGATTTATTTATTTATTCTATCAACATATCTCCTTTATAATATTGTGACTAGCAACATTTTATTTTTTTAATATACTATTATATAGTTCTACATGTTCCTTGGTATAAAAATATTTGTAGGGACAGAATGATCAAAATTAGGTGCAATCTTTCAATAAACATTAAACTAATGATAACCAGGAGAAGAACATTTGTAAAAAATAAAAAAAATATCAGGGAAGTGACTACTCAAGTGGCAGCACACTGACTCGCACCAGAGGTCACGGATTTGACGGGTTTAGGTCACGGGTTGCCCTAAGATTTTCTCTTCCTAGGAGACTCTACAGCTGACTGTCCAGTGATAGGCAGTGTTGTCTGTAACGAGAAACACTGCCCGTAGGCCGGCAGTCTACTAAGATGGCCCCAGGCCAAAAAATAAAATAAATAAATAAATAACAAGAAAAAAGCGAATATTTTATTTTTAATTATAATTAAAATAATAATAAAATAGCTCAAGGAAGCGCGCTGAACTCTAATGCTGAGACTTCGGATTTGAGTCCATGCAGTACTTCGATTAGATTTTCTCTTCCTAGTAGCTTATTCGGCTCACTTCCTATCAATGGGCTGTCTGTAACGAATAAATACTGCCGCCGGATGCTTGAGTGCACTGAGAACGCTCCATTTGGATTTTTCAGGTTGCTGTGTACTTAAGATAAAAAAAAAATAATGAAAGTCAAAAACCATCAAACTTACCTTCACACCATAAATCTTCAGCTTCTTTTTGTACATAAATTGGATCACCTATTTCAACATCTATTTCATCCCTATGTCTAGGAATGAATTTATGCAAACCTCTGTGAGTTGCTTCTAATAATTCAAGTTGAGCACAAGGCAGACTAGAACTTTCTGTGGAAGCAGGTGTCGTCGAACCTACAATACAAATAAAGTAAATAAATACAAAAATGTAAAATACAATTTCTGATTTCAAAAAGTAGGAGGAAGAGAGAAAAAAATCTGGTGCTCACATTCACAAGACTTTCTATTATTGGACAAATTTTATTCTAACTTGAATTTTTACTAAACGTGGATATTAAGTGGTGGGGAGCCGTAATTACACACTAGTTTTTAGGACATTCCAGGAAGAATGCGGCTACACTGTTTTATGGACCACATTAAAGTACTACATCATGCCCAGAAATACTGATTGTGCAATTTAGATTAAACTTACACATCTGCCCCCAGAATCCACCAAAAGTCAATTTCTCCGGAAAAATGCTTCAGATAAAAGAGGTAGTTTATATAGGTGCAGTCAACATTTAAGTAAAAAAAATCGTTGGAGCCGTTGACGAGAAAATTCAAAAATCTCAGAAACCTATTCAATAAAGTCGCACATCTGCTTACCAGATTTTCTTCGAACTTGAGATTCCAGCAATGCATTTAATGTATCTTAATACTCTATAGATGTTAGAACCGTACATTATTCTAAGTGCTACTTTAATGAAATGCTTAAGGGTGTTGCTTCCCTAGGTCCATGCAACATAAATGTTCCTGAAAATTTTCAAATTCAAGTGATACTGAGTACTTATAAAGTGTAAAATTCTTGGAGCCATTTCCGAGAAAATTACAAAATCAAGAAAAAAACTCTAAAGACCCATTTCCAGTTGAGGGATTTGACCAAACTTTGTGTCGGATGTGATAATCATTAACTCGGACTACAACTAGGCAAACGAATCAAATGGGAAACCCCATATCCGACTCAACGAACTGTCTGCAACCTACGGTACAAAATGCTAAAAACGCTATCTGATAAACGAACAAAAAAACTGTACACTGCTCTTCTGGTTCCAATTTGAACCTATGGAATAGAACCTCTATCTGCTATACAATCAACTTTAACCGACTTCAAACCATACAATCTATGATCCTAAGAACAGTAAGTAGTTAAAGCCCCCTTTTAAGTTTCAAACCACACAATCCTTTCAAAACATTCCATTCATCTCAGAGTTAGCCCAATCTTGCTACTAAAATTACATTCAAAATTGAACTATATACTGATTTTGTACATAAATTATATTTAATCACTTTTGCTTATTGTGTACAGTTGCATAATAAATAAATTTAAAAAAAAAAAAAAAATATTTGTACAGGCACACATAGAAGTTAGTGAAAAACTCCTCGCACAAAGAACAAGCCATAACCGCAAATATATGTTTACATAGCATTCTTTAATAAATAAATCATTAGTATCAACTATTATCGTTGAAAGCTATGACAAATCATTAGAATTTCATTGACTACCCTTGGGCATTGTGCAATATCGAGGTTTTTTTATGGGTACTTTTATTATTTTCAACAACTTTGGTGTTTCAAAGTATTAAAAAGAATACCTTTGTTGTAGGAAAACATGCATTTGTTAGTAAAAATTCCAGGAAAATCTTAGGAAAGGAGGCAGAATATATATATGTGTGGGTTGCGCAATATTGTTGGATATACTCAAGAGATTTTTTTTCTGTCGGTACGCAGTACTGGCACCTTTTTCCCTTTGATTTCAATCATTGTCACATATTGCAAGCAACAAACTCGAGGCATTCGGGGGGCAGAGTTTCCATATTGCATGAATGCTAATTTAGCTGTGGGTCACTTATTTTTCCTTTGTAAGCTATTATGGCACATCATGATGGTCTTGTATTGTGACGAATGAAAACATTAATAGTTGATTGAAAGGGATAAAATAAGCATTTTATGCCTTATTATTAAGAAAACCAGAAATTATTGAAATCACTTCAAATTCAAAATATCGCTAAACTGACAAAGAAGATCAATGTATTCAAGACAACAACGATAATACCAGAGATTTACTATGTACAATAGAGTACATCTTTCATTTGTATATGAGGAGGAAGGAATTTTTGGGAAGGATTGGCCTGAAAGTTGAATACTTCACAGAAAAACATATTCTGTGAAAGAAATTTGTTGTTTTATTTCAAGGATAGAAGTTACAAATGTAAGATGAGTTGCAAGTGTTTCGAACAGCGTACAAGGTAGCCAAAATGAACCAAGCGCTTAACAATTTCGAAGATGAAATTACTTTACAAGAATTTAATGGCCTGGACATGGGTTGTATTCTTCACTCAATAAAATTAAGCATCAGCTTTGTGAACCATATTTCCGCTAATGCCATGAGAAAATATGTATAAGCAATATTCTGCTACAAGAACAAAATGTCCAAAATTTAACAACGCTTAGGTATAGAAACTTCTGCACTGAAAACCATGGTGATTATCGACACCTGTTTACTTTTTTTCTAGAAAAAAAGCACTGGATATACATATTATGTTAAAAAAAAAAATTATTATGATTGCTCAAACAGCAATTCCTTGTTAACAACCTTTTTAAGAGTAAAAAAATGTTTAAATATTACGATTTGATTGTTAAATAAAATATTTTTATGATGACAAAATTTTGGAGGGGATACATCATCCCTATTCGCAAAGCGCTTGAACATCATTAAAATAAAAAATATGTATACCTGTGTTTAGAGGCACTGGCGAAGTAGACTTTGGTCCATCTGGTGAATGTGCAGTTGAATTACCGGAATCAACATCACATCCGTATAGATCTTCATCCCTTAAGTACTTCAACATGAGAAGATTCGTTGGTGGCGCTCGTGCTCTACTTCCACAACCTGTACCTTCCAACTGTAGTGATAGCGCACTGCCTAGTTCATCTGCCAGAGTCATCACGTACGCTTTTAAATAGTAAAATATGTATGATGTAAATTAAAATTTAATAATTTTTTAGAAATAGTACTTTAAAGAAAGAATTATCTTTCTCATATAAAAGTGGTAGTTTTTCGTTTTCACTTGTTAAAATGATAACAAGTTGTTAATGTTGCAAGATCATGCACTGTTGCTAGAGATTACCATTGCATTATTTTATAAATTACAAAGAAGTGCTGAGGATTTGGAATTAGTCTTGAAAGGAATTGCCTAAAGACAAAATAATAAAAAAAATAATTAAGTTATAAAGCAGATGTATACGATAAAATGAATTAATGACTACTTAAATTATGATTGATGGCGTTGGCCAAGGAGACAAAGACATATATTGTTCAGATTCGTACCTAAAAAAATTGAATCTATTTTGAATAAACGATAGAGTTAGGAAATTCACAGTGCATCTGTTGAGAAATTATGTGGAATTTATTTAATTTGTGTTTGAACTCTTATTTTGTCTATTATTTTATCCGCCTCAGTATTTTGATCCTGACCGATTTCCGATTCTCATCCACCGTCCACATTACATATTCTTATTCTGTGTTTGATACAATATTAGGACAAGGTGTCAAAAAGAATCTTGGATTGATTACATTCTTACCGTAATGTCGGCTGAGCATAGAGTGCGAAAGCGTACTAAGAGGCAAAATATACATGTTGTGGATAGTTCCGCAGAGCTGGAAAGCATCAGAGATATTTTCCGTGATAGCTGCTTCTTTTTGTGTCATCAACCGGGTTCGGGCGTTCGCCCATCATCAGGATGTTTTTTATCAAACAGTGTGATAACATAGATTTGCACAGAGCAAATTTAGTATGTATCAATTAAATTGGAGTCAGTTCAGAGTGTATCAACTAAATTTGCTCTGTGCAAATCTATGTTTACACACTGTTTGACAAAAAACATCCTGATGATGGGCGAACGCCCGAAACCGGCCGATGACCACAAAAAGAAGCAGGCTATCACGGAAAATATCTCTGACAAAATATACATCTTTGGTTTTGTGAAATATCTGATTAACTTTTTTCAATGCATTTTTGGATATTTCTTAGAGATTTTTGAAGAAAATGAAATAGTTTAATCAAACGTAAAAAATAACTACTTGTTATAACCAAAATTGTATTAATCAAAATTTAATTGGGTTCAACCAAATTGGATGCAGATTTCTAATTTTACAATAAAGAGGTGCACGTAAAAACGATCATGCTTTTATGTTCTCATTTATAATTCAATTTTAATTAATTACTGCAAAATATTATTATAATGATAATTTTTTTAAAATATAAGATAAACTGATAGACATTTTGTTTAGCCAATGTTGAATTCAAATTGATCTCACTCTTAGTACTCGATAAACAATATAAATATTGAAATTGCATAATTTTAATTTGCGCAAAGAGGGGTTGTTAGAAGGATTGAAGAATACTGCCTGAAGCTTAATGTATGGATGGATATACATATATATTTATGGAATTTATATATATATTTACACAATATATATAGACAATATAAATCTGGTGGGAACATTCATAAGACTTTCTGTTGCTCCTCTTAATACAGTTTTATATAAAATGACAGTTTCTTTAACTCCAAATTTTGCTCGTTGGTCCTAATATAAATGTACAGGTGGTGGGGGAACAAATATCAATCTATCAACCGAAGCAGATAGAGAATAACTACATTGTAGACAGTGTCAATAATATTAAACAAACGCATTTAAATTTTAACATCTCATATTCCCCCGACCCACCTAAAAACAATTTTAGTATTAGAAGTTTAAAGGAAGTTCTCGAGAACATCAAAAAACTCAAAAACCTATTCTGTAAAAATCACAGTTCTGATTAACCAATTTTCTTCTAATTTGGAATTCTAGCAATGTATACAGCAACTATAATCATATATACACTAGGGACCTCTGCCTCTGGCGCCTTTGGAGCCCAACCCCTCCCCTCTCTTATCATTCTCAAGAAAATTCGGTGACAAAAGGTGCAAAGCGCTTGAATCGGTCCAGTCGAATTTGCAATATTAACGCATTTCACGAAATCTTGACCAAAAACGTGCTCTATATATATACGTACTTCTTGGTCTTCAATGTTCAGGTTTTTTTCTTCAAACTGGAGAAATTCCATAAATCATTCAGAAATTGAGAGATAATAACAATTAAAAACAATGACAAAAGAGTTTGGAGAGAAGGGATTAGGTCAGTGGTAGCGCGTTGGACTATCACGCGGAGGTCCGGCAGTGCTACCACTTGTATTTTTTCTTCCTAGGAGCCTCTACAGTTCACTGTTCGATGATGGACAGACAGTGTAGTCTGTGGCGAGAGAAAACTGTTCGGAGGCCAGCAGTGCCCTGAGAACGCTCCGGGCGCCATGATCACAGATGTTGACGCTCCATAAATTAAAAAAAAAAATACCAACAAATGGCTGGTTTTATTTATCTAGTAAATAATAAACTAAATATTTTTCTTGTTATTTTTCGCTTTAGTGAAGGGATTAACTCAGAGGTAACGCGCAGGATTCTCACACGGAAGTCCCGGGTTCGAGTCCAGCAGCGCTGTCCTTAGATTTTCTCTTCGTAGGAGCCTCTACAGCTCACTGACTGGTGGTGGGCAGTGTTTTCTGTAACTACAGAACTGTTTGTACGCCGGCAGTGCATGACAAGGCTCCAGGAGGCACAATACATCTTTCAGGTTGCAGTGCACTATCCCCTAAAAGAATCTCTACTGTCTTACGTTTTTTGTGCTTAGGTATCTCTGGCAGTTTCCTCCGTCGTCTGACTGCAAGAGGTGGCTTTGCGGTCCACTGTGGTTCTTCTCCCACACTTTCGGGACTATTCTCACTGCTACCACCTTCTTCTCTAAAAATAATGATGGAAAATGATCCTATTTGGTGTTGTTTCCATATATTAAAAACAATGATACAAGAAATTAAAGAATAAGGTGGAAATTAATATTATTAAATATAATTGTGAAATTATCGTTAGTTTGCTTAGATAATAAGCTTCATTTCATTACTAAACTAAAAAAAGGAATGTAATACAAAAAATACTATAATATTAATTTTAGTTTGTTTTATTAAAGAAATCAAGAAATGAACTTCAAGGTTTGATTACTCCTTTTTATATTTAATTTTTAACTACTGTTTATTTATTTAATTATTACAAAAAAAAAAGATTAAAAGATATTCTATGAAATAAATGTCACATACTGCCACCATAAAGGTCATAGGCAATACAGTGAGATCGAGATTATTTTAAATATATTCTTCCGAATATTTTATTAATATTAAATTTTAAGTTTTTGTGTACTTAGAATAGTATAAAATAAAAATGCTAAAACGAAGCATAGGAGAATGGGAATCTGGCTAAAAAAATAAGATTTCCTGTCTTTTGCCAAAAAAATAAGAAAAAAAATGTAAAATTACAATAAATAAATAAAAAAATAATTATATACAAAAACATAATTTCGCTTAGTAAATTAAAAATTTTCTAACTTTTGCAAAACAATTGATAACATATGTACCATTTTAAAAAAATACATATTAAGTTAATGTATAAAACTGACCTCGTCTTCAAGCGTAAAATATTTTTGCATACTGTTATCACTTTATATTTTCAAATTAATGTTAGATAATATTTTACCTTTCAGAATAAACTTTTGTGTTGAAAGTTTCTTCCTCTAGAGTTTCCCTTGAAACAGCTATTTGATGGGTCACAACATTTTCCGTCGCACTCTCACTGCTTTTAGAAGATGTGGGTGAATCCTCATCAAGTAAAATGTCAGGCACAAGGCTGTGTGTGTGAGAGAGACAAAAGGTCAACATATTAAATTTTTTTTCCCTGATTTATGTAAATTTAAATAACTGCTTATTGTGGTAAGTATTTTTAAAATAAAATTTATATTTAAATGCCAGATATAAATCATTGGGAATTCCGAATGAAAATTGTATACTATCATCATATTTAAACCCTTACGTATATGTTTGTACAGAAGCTTTGATGTGTTGTGGTAAGGATTCAAAATGTTGACGAAATTCTTCAAATTCTGTATCTGCCATGATTCTGGTTACATGGAATAATAGTATCTAGTCTAACTAAATGTAGGGGTTGTCTCAGTTGAAACTGGGAGCCTTATATTGATTCACCCCACTACACCACTTACTTCTTCCTATCCTTCTATTCTATTTAATATTAAAAATGTCACTGGAAGAAAAAGCAATAGTATTTGTGAAAGAATTTGAGAAAAAATCTTACATCTTTCTCTTCATTATTAATAAGTAAATTTTCAAAACAAAAAAATATGAATTTTTAGAAAAAATTAATAGTATCCTTTGGACACAATAGTTTTTATAATATTACTATTGTTTCCTTATTTAGGAAAAAAGAGAAATTAAAAATTTAGTTTGTTCTTTAAAAAAAAGAAATTAAATTAAGCTACATCATTAATTTCATAGAGTGCGCTGCTACAGTGATATGGAAATTTGTGAATAACCTATCCAAGAGGTTTCTTTGTAGTTCATCATTTTTAAAAGTTGTTTGGTCACTGTGAACTAATTGAATAGTAAATTTATACATTAATCATTAAAATATGTCTTCATTTAGCCCTTATGTAGATAATGGAGGGTAAGTTTTATGCATTATTAAATATTTTTTTTGCACTACTTTCTTAAAAAATGACTGAAAATTTTCAGGAGTGTTGTAGCAGTTGCTGGTGATGATTTCGCTATTATAGCGTCTGATTCGAGATTGAGCACAGGATTTCAGATATACTCTAGAAAACAATCAAAATTATTCAAGTTATCTGACAAAACAGTTCTTGGAAGTTCTGGTTGTTGGTGTGATGTTTTGTCTTTGACTACGTTAGTACAAACGAGAATGAAGGTACGTATTATAGGCTATTAGATTTCATAAGTAAAAATTAATCAATTAATATTTTTATTATTTTAGAAACGTTGTAAAATAGATGTTGAGGTTCGGTCATAAAAAAACTTTTTTAAATTTTCACCGACGTTTCGGCAAATTTGTAACCAACTTGAAATATAAAAAATATAAACTTAAAATAAAAAACCTACGCGGACGATACCATGTTAGCCTCATCCAATACAGACATTAACGAAAGCATTACTGACTTACAAACATCAATAGACTGTATATCTAGCTGGTTTCACCGATGGAAGCTAAGGTTAAACCCATGTAAAACTAAAGCGAAAATCTTCGCTCTCCGCCAGTTTCGAAATGAAGACCTTCGCCTACTAACAATTAACAATCAGGAAATTCCCTGAAAACAAAAAGACCAAGGAGTGCGTTATCTGAGCGTAATCCTTGATACAAGACTCACCTGGAGGCTACACATTAACACTAAACTGCAACAAGCATACACCCGACTGAAACAACTCTACCCACGCATTAACAGAAACACACCACTCAAACACTCCTGCACCATACTACTCTATAAAACTCTCCTTAGACCTCTCCTGACATACGCCTGGCCAGTTTGGATAACAGCTAGCAACACTCTGACAAGCGATTGCAGATTTTCCAAAACAACGTACTCCGAATTGCACTAAACGCTCCCTGGTTTGTCAGAAACACACAAACACAAAGAGAAGTTGACATGCCAGATATATACACACACATGGCTAGACTTACAGACAATTTCTTTCTATCGCTTCACACACTACCCTCAGCTTCACATTACCACATAGGCGAGCCTACTTCATCCAGAAGATTAAAACCCAGACTCTACCAACATCTCTGGGAAGACTCATCATTGTTTTATTGTTTCTGTTCTTTTTCTTTCAATTAGCCCTATGTGTACAGCTCTAAGTGAGCTGGCCCATACTAATTTGTAAATAAAAAAAAAATAAAAAATTTTAAAATAAACTAAATAACATTATATACATATAAATATGTATTTATGTAATATAATTACAACAATTAACAACTAGGATATATATATATATTGAAATTTATTTATAACTATTGCTATTACTGCAGAACAGAAGTACTAGTATTACTTCCCTAGTAAAAGCCTCAAAATTATTCCTATCTCAGAATCCCATCATAATCCTGTCATCCGATAAAACCAAACAAACAGTCGCAATGTACAGGCACGAATACGATCAGAAAATTCTTTCTCTAATTTCAGAATCAGAAACTTGCATCAGACTTAATAAAGATCCTACAAAATCAATTAAAACAACTACCAACAAACTAATTACAGACTTATACAAATAAAAATTAATAGATCTCAAAACTAAAATTCATCTCTCCAATTCCTTAGCCACCCCACCAAAAATTTATGGCTTAGTTAAAACACAAACAAATTAATCCATTATTTTGTGGTGGTTGGTTCCGCGGAGCTGGAAAGCATCAGAGACATTTTCCGTGATAGCCTGCTTCATTTTGTGGTCGTCGATCGGTTTCGGGCGTTCGCCCACCTTCAGGATGCGTTTGTCAGACAGTGTGATAACACAGACTTGCACAGAGCAAATTCAGTTTGCACACTCTCTGATTAATCCATTAAGACCAATAATCTCATTTATCAATGCACCTACATATTCTTTCAAAATTCCTAACTGACATGTTAAAACACATTTCTGATAACAGTTACAATATTAAAGTTTCTTTCAATTTGAAAGAAAAGTAGATAACATAAAAATCACCACCAACTATATCCTTATTTCATTAGCTGTCTCTTCCCTGTTAACAAATGTTCCCATTGAAAAAACGATAGAAATTATAGAAAGGAATTTTCATGTTTTAGAGAATAAAACTAATATCCCTCTTCAAAAATTTTATCTCTCGGTTATCCCATTGCTGTAAATCAGGATATTTTCCATACAATCAAGAACACTTTTACCAACAAATCTTTGGCAGAGCCATGAAAGTAGCCTAGGACCTATTCTTGCGCAATTTACCATCATGTCAGAATTTACAATTCCTTTTTTCTTCAAATGTTGATGACTTTTTAACAGCTGCTCCTAAAGAACATATCCTACCATCCTGAATACCTTTAATACATACCATTTCCGTTTACAATGTACCCACGAAATAGAAATAGATAATAAAATTAATTTTTTAGACATGACTATTATCCGTGAAGAAAATGGTTCTCTTATTACCAACTGGTTCATGAAATCCAAACGTGCTGATAGATTCCTCTATTTTCTTTCCAATCATCCATATAATCAGAAAATCAACTTTGTTAATCTTTTTCCAAACGTGTACTTCATTTTAGCCATCCCCGTTTCCATGAGGACAACAAATTAAAATTATCCAAGATATTTAAAAATAATGGCTATCCTCCCCAAATAGTACAAAAAATATTAGATCAACGATCCACGGATAATGTGACCAGCTTAATTCCATCTACGCCATCACAGCAACTTCCAGTATCCTATATCTATATTCCATACATAGAGGATCTATCTGAAAAAATAGCCAAAATTTTCAAGAAATATAACCTTTCCATCGCTTACAAAAACTCCAATCCTCTAAAAAAAACTCTTTTCTAAACTCAAAAACCCGACACCCACAACTTTATTATCAGATGTTGTTTATAAAATAAATTGTTTACATCTCCCTCCTACATACATAGGACAGACATCTCAGTATTTAAAAAATAGACTGTACGGCTGCAGTCTATCAATACGACTGCAGAACTAAAAAACAAAATGACATGACTACACAACTAACCGAACATTGCATACAACACAAACATGAATTTGACATGGAAAACACAAAAATTCTCTCCATTAACAATAATAAGAAAAAAAGAAATATATTGGAAATGATACATATTAAAAAAGATAAATTATCTATTAATTTTAGAACATATACGAACAGAACCTATCCCTCAGTTATTTACAGTCTCCTGGAATTCTCTTAACACCATACATAATAAGACAGGTTTTCCAATCCGCTCTCCTAGCCCTTTATGAACCTTGACAAATCCAATCTGCGTAACACTTGGTGATGGTATATGACAGGTTAAACTTGTGGTTTTAAGAAATTTCCGATTTGTTGATTTTATTTCTGATTTGTTCTGCAATAATAGCAATAGTTAAAAATAAATTTCAATTGGCTATATATAATAAATTTTAAAAATTTTTATTTTAAGTTTATATTTTATGTTGGATTTTTTTTTTTCTGATTTGTATTAAAACCTTTGTTCACATACTGAAGAAGACAATAAATTTGCCGAAACATCGATGAAAATTTAAAAAGAGTGTTTTTATGACCGGATCTCAACATCTATTTTACAACGGTTTGAATACAGCGGTCGTAACGAACACCAAAACATTATTTTAGAAAATTAACGACGTATCAGAAACTACCTATACCAGATTACCAATAAGATTATAGTAGGTTTATTTAATATTAGATCTTACAAGTTGCCCACATTCACAGAAATAATTTAAGAAAATAGATACGAACCACCTTACCTAATATCTAAAACCTACCTTATCCTTAACCATTTTTATATTTTTTTCCTGTATCCTTCATATGTTTTGTGATCCTCAACTCCTACTGATGATGGAACCTTGAATCATAGTAACGAGACATTATTACCCTAACGTGCCACCAGCATTCAGAAACCATATACAACAACAATTGTGCCAGAAGACGTTTTCAAATAACCTGGAAAATTAGAAATTACAAGTAAAATTAGAAATAATTATTTTTTGTATTTTGCTAAACTTTATTTGGTATAATGGAATTGATGTTTTTTTTTGTTAATAAGTATTTCAATATTTCAGATGTACTTATATGAGCATAATAAAGAAATGTCAACATCTGCAATAGCGCAAATGCTTTCTATAATGCTGTATTATAAACGCTTCTTTCCATATTACGTTTCGAATATTTTGGCTGGTTTAGATATGAATGGAAAGGGAGTTGTTTGCAGTTATGATCCAATTGGTCATTATGAATTTTCGAATTACAGAGCAGGTGGTTCAGCAGGAGCTCTTCTGCAACCTCTTCTTGATAATCAAGTAAAACATTTCGATTTCTTTTTTTTTATTAAATGTATATTTACAGCTATGTTTTATACTTGCATTTTATTTTCGCCTGACATGTAACATAAGAATAATATTGCGCACGTAATTATACTTGAGTAATTTGTTAGAAAAAAGAAATTTCATAAGAATTGTCAAGTTTTATTACTGATGCTTACATTATTTTGTTTGCAGTTGGGTATGAAGAATCAAGAAAATGCTGAAGACAAAACTTACAGTTTGGAAAAAGCTTTAGCCATCGTAAAGGATGTGTTCATTTCGGCTGCTGAAAGAGATATTTTTACGGGTGATAGCATTTGTATTGCTATTATTACGAAGGATGGAATCAAGGAAGATAGCTTCGAATTAAGAAAAGATTAATTTTTTTTTTTTAATTACAAGTTATATTTTAATATTTTAATAAATATTCTTTTTTCAAAATACCTTTTGATGTTTGTGGCCCACATTAAAATTTGAAAAGTTTATAAATCACAAATTTATTAAATAATTCTTTTTTAGTATTTTTTATATTTCACAATTTAATCAGTTTTAATAATTCAAATATTTTTTAGAAGGCCAACTCTTCGTTGTATTTACAGATAGTAAATATTTAATTTTCGCATTCAAACAGAAAAATGAACAAGCTTCCCCCAGATAACTGCACCACCTGCATACATTTCTCAGTATACAACCAATATTCATTATACAAGCGGGAAAGATAATTTGTTGCAGATTATATTTCAGAAGTGGTGTTGAAAATTTGTAACAGTACTAGAATTCTAATTTGTCTGACCTCTTTTTTTTTTTTTTTTTGCCATCGCCAATTGCGATCGAACCCCCATAATAACGATATTCATTCAGTGAGTTCATAAGCAGACTAATTAAAGAATATTTAAATAAAAAATGCTCATTTTATTTGCTATAAATAAAGGCAGTTAAGTAAGTAAAGGGCAAAAAGTAAAAACGAGACAAAATCTGTTGTGAAAAAACTCATAAACTTTCTCTAGCTGTAATGCTCTCATTTCTGGGACCACATTTTTATAAAGAACATAAATAAACTTATGATTTAAAAAGAAAGAAATAAACGCACATTAAAATATCACACTTCCTTCATGCAGGACACAATGAGAACTACCCAACAACAACTATCTACATATAACCCCCACTCCGTCTGCCAAGACTTGCCAAATGATAGTTATATTCTATTTCCTTAACAGTTATTTAGCTATATTTCCCTTATGAGTCGTCCAATCCTAATGTGTTTGGTACCAAAATATTGGAAATTGAATTCTCTACAATTTTGGTCATAACCATTTTTTTCGTCGGCTTCATATTAACAAAATTATAAGGACAAAAATGCATACAGAAGCGACTTCGAAGATGGTTCTTTGGCTATGTTCCCCTTCGAGTCGTCCGATCATAGTGTATTTGGCACCAGATTACTGGAATCAAATTCTTCACAATTTTAGTCAAAACCATTTTTTTATAATAATTAATAAGGAAAGACATGATAATAGAAAGATTCTTTGGTTGAGAGCTGACGCTAATTTTTTATTTTCTTTTCCCCACCCTTTTATTATAGTAGTAGTACTAGCCCTGCAGTTTTCCGTAATGAATGAAAAGAAGATCATTCACAGAGATGTAGAATGCTAAACCTCAGCTGATTGATGATAATAAAGATTCTCGACCGATCCATTAATAACTGCAGGAGATCCCGAGGAGTGGTCAATAAAAATTAGACTTTAAAAACTTTCCCAACGTTTCGACAAATTTATTGTCTTCTACAGGGATCTGTGCAACAATAAAAAAAATAATAATATTAATCATAATCATAATATAGGTAATAATAATAATAAAGAAATAGTGTTGGTTGTGACCAATCCAAGAAAAAAATGGTGTGACCAAAATTGTGGAGAATTTAGTTTCTAATAATTTGGTACCAAACCACTCGGATCGGACGACCCTTAAGAGATATATCTGACAAAAAAAATCTTCGATAAGACGTCTGTGCATGCATTAAAGCCGAATAAAATTAATCTTGCAAATGATTCCTCAACTGATGTTACCGCGAAAGGTACTGTTTCATTCGTGACAGGAAGCTCGAATAAAGTGAAGAACGTTGTGCTAAAAAATACTTTACATGTCCCAGATCTGCGCACGAATTTATTATCTGTTTCCAAAATTACGGATAATAATTTAGAAGTTTTATTTAAGAAGAACTGTGCATTAATAATGGATAAAAATCAAGTTAAAATAGTAGCTAACCATATAGGTGATTTATATTTCGTGGGTGAAAATTTAGAATCTGCATGTAACTCTGTTCATGAAAATTCGAATAATAAACTGATGTTGTGGCCTCAGTCGTTTGGGGCATATTAATTTTAGAGATCTGAACGAAACGAAAGGTGTAATAAGGGGCATTGACCTTAAAAATGCAAATAACTCATTAGAATGTGATATTTGTCTTCAAGGAAAAATAACTCGCTCAACATTTCCTAAACATTCAAATAAAGAAGTGGATGTGTTAGAAATCATTCATTCAGATTTATTTGGACCTGTGCGAGTGCAATCTCTAGGAAAATCTAAATACATGGTCACGTTTACCGACGAAAATATAAGATTGACAGAAAATCGATTTCTTCGAAGTAAAAATGATCTGTTGAAAGATTTTAAAGCATTCTTAAATTTGGTCGAAAATCAAAAGAATAAGAAAATAAAGTTTCTTCAAAGTCTTAATGGAAAGGAATATGTCAACAATGAATTTGATGAGTTTTTAAAAGAACGCGGAATTAGGAAAAGACAGTTCCATACACACGGGAACAGAATGGGATGTCTGAGAGGAAAAATAGAACACTTCCCGATGTGGCTAGATGTTTATTAATCCAGTCTAGCCTTCCAGATAACTTCTGGGCTGAAGCTTTAAATACAGCGAATTACATAAGAAATAGATGTCCCACAAGCAGTCTAAATGGATTAACTCCACATAAAGCTTGGACAGGAAGAAAACCGAACATTAAATATTTCAAGAGCTTTGGATGCCGTTCATATTGTTTAAATTCTAGACCTTCACGAGGAAAGCTTGAACCGAGAGGGAAGAGCGGAATATTTTTAGGAAGAATCAAAAGGATACGGGATATGTTAACAAATGAGAAGAAAATTATAATTACCTGAGACGTGAAATTTTTAGAAGATTCCAATATATCTACAACTAAGAATAAATCCAATATATCTATCTACAAATTGAAAATAATGAATGCATGAAAATAATTTAGAAGAATTTCCTGAGCCTGAATTTAAAGATGTTCAAATGAATCTCAACAATGATAATGTAGAAAATAAAAATAATGAGAACATTGATGTACTTGAAAAGCAGAGTAGATAAAAAGAAGACGTGGTACACCTAAAGTAATAAGATCAGGGCTGAGGGGAAGACCCTGTAAACTCTATAATTTATTACCAATTGAAGAAGAAGAGTCCGAAGTTAATACTACAACATTTGAAGAAGAAGTCCTATTCTCAGAAATTCCAATTGATGAAGCCTTAAATGGTCCAACTTCCAACGACTGGTATAAAGCTATTGCTACTGAGGTAATGTCGATATTAAAAAATAAGACACGGGATCTAGTTGATCGTAACAATGTTGGACATGTGATAGGAAGTAGAATTGTATTGACTAATAAATACAATTCAGCTGGTGTTCTGGAGAGAAGAAAAGCACGACTTGTGGCGCAAGGATTTTCACAAAGGCCTGGAGTTCATTTTGATCAAACATGATCAAACCTGTGGCAAGGTTAAGCTCTGTCAGATTATTAACTGCTATATCTGCTCATTATAATTTATTCATAAATCAATTAGATGTTACAACTGCGTATCTAAACCCAGAATTGGATGAAAAGATTTATATGGAACCACCCAAATGTTTAAAAGAAGTATTAAGTATAATTAAAGATGATATTGGAACAGGATGAAACTAAAAACAGCGCCAGTAAAATGATGTCACAACTCAACAATGAAATGTAGTTTGCCTTTTGAGAAAGGCACTAGACGGCTTGAACTGGTACTTTAAATTAGATGATATATTCAAACAACTAGGAAGTGAACGTCTGATTGTGACCCTGCCTACATTGCCTAATTGAGGGGAAGACCCCAACATTAATCCTCACGTATGTCTGTGACATATTAATTGCTTCTCCAAGTAAGAAGATTATATCAAAAGTAACTAAAAGTCTCTCAAAAGAATTTGAATCAATGAACATAGGACAAGTTTCCTATTGTTTAGGTATTGAATTTCAGTGTGAAGACAAGGTAACTCTGTGCCAAAAAAGCTTTATTCAAGATCTGCTTGAAAGATACGGATGACAAATGCCAATCCTGTCAAAACTCCAATGAACATTATGTAAAATTATCCAAGCCGGAAGGACAACCATATCAAGAAGACATGAAGCTCCCATATAGAGAGCTTATAGGTGCTTTAAACTACCTAGCGTTAGCCACCAGACCTGATATCAGCTATTCTGTTAACCACTTAGGTCAATTTAACAATTGTTACACTAAAGAGCACTGGGTTGCCGCTAAACGTGTTTTAAGATATTTAAATGGAACAGCGGAGTTGGAATAACTTATTCATCAAACAATGAGCCGAGTTGGTTATGTGGATGCCGACTGGGGTTCAGATGGTGTGAATGGTTTAGAAGGTAGAGACAGAGGTAAGGGAACGGCAAGGCTTGATATCACGTCTTCGTTGTTTTGTGCATCTTGTAGGTCTTGATATGGAGTGAATACTGAGGCGAAGTGTGTAGCAAAGAGATGGCTTTTTCTTCGTCAGATTTGCCCCATACGCCGTTGTCATGTCGAAGGGGAGGGGATGTATGTTTGTATTTTAGTAAATGTTTTGTGGCAGTTCATAAAGAATTATCCTTATTTGTTAATGTTTCAGTATATGTAGTGTAGTTAGTATTGTAATTTTCGTATATTTTCTTTTTCAGCTGTCGGGTTAGTTGGTTGAACAATATTTTGTCTGAAGGATATCTTGTTCGTTGCCATTTGGCTGGTGCTAACTTTTGCGTGTGATGAGCGTGCCAGATTATAGGCAATGGGTTTGTGATAGAATAAATTCGTTTTTGTAGTTGCCGTTCAAATGCTTTGTTGTATTGAGTTAGTTAAGTCGTATACATTATGGTCTAGATGTTGGGAAGACTTTATAGGATCTTTTAAGTCCAGTTTCTGTTCAAGCGTCATTCTGAATAGATCCCAATCGACCGGTCCGGTAATAAGAGTGGGTTTCAAAGATTTTGGTATAGGGGAGAGATCTAACATAAATAGGACAGGGCTGTGGTCATTTAAGGTAAACGTATTGGTGTGCAATGTAGAGATGTTGCAAATGAAAAAGTCGAAAAGGTCAGGGCGTTTAGATAAGGAAGAAGGCCAGTATGTTGGATGTGAGGGAGAAAGAAAGGAGTAATTGTTTAGAGATAGGACATCGTGTAAGATACGAACGCGGGGGTTGGAGACTCGACTACCCCAAATGAGGGTGTTTTGCGTTATAGTCGCCACCACAAATGAAGTTAGGACTGAGCGATTAGAAGAATGTAATAATCTGGGTATAGCTGATGGTTTTGTTTGGGGGGTATTATACAGCTGCTAGAGTATAAGGAAAAGGATGGCGTTGCAAGGAAACTGCAGTGGATTGGAGATAGTTGAGCGAATTAGAAGGCATTAGAAAATGAGATAACGATTTACGTATAAGCACAGCTGTGCCACCATGTGCGGTACCATCCGGGTGATCGGTTCTGCATGTCGTATAGTCAGGAATGTGAAAATATGATCGGTCTGTGATGTGTGAGTTTCAGAAATGAGCGCAGTGTCTATTCGTCTATCATGTAATAGCACATCTAGTTCTTGTCTGTGACTGTTAAGTCCGTTAGCGTTCCATAAAAGGATTATTAGAGAATTCTGGATTGCAGGCATTAAGGTTTGAGACGGAGTAGGAGATTGCTTACAACAGATATGAAGAGTGAGATAAGAGGTGTGATTAAAGATTTGAATTCATTGATAAAGGAGGTCTGCTGAGGATTGAGAAGGTGATTGAGGAATGTGTAAGAGTTGTGTGGATGGACCTACGAGCACTTGCGCAAATGACGTTGAGCCTGTCCTCCTCTTGGTTATATTTTGATGAAGTGAAGGGAAGTCTGCCTTCTGATGTTGGAATTGGTCTTGATTTGACTTTGCAGGAGCTGAAGGGTGCTTGTAAACTGGACGTGTTCTTCTTGACTTGACTAATTCTTTGTATTCTAGGCATGTAATTCTTTGTAATTTGCAGGATGCTCTCCATTACGAAGTGCACAGGTTGGCGGGATGTCTCGTAGTTTGCCGCAAAGAGTCGAAATATGATTTCCGGCACATTTAACGCAAGCGGGTTCAATTCGCTTATACTTACAGAAATCATCAGTTTGATTTCTGGAAAAACGTTTTATTTACAGAAGATATTAAAATTAACATTTTACAATCTGATGGAAACTGTAAAGTTTTTCAATTACCATTCTTCAATTACTTTCTCCTTAAATTGACTTGTATTTTGGATCCTGTGTTTTTGTTGTTTTTTTTTTATTTACAAACGGTTTCTTTCTTGAAGTCCTGGAAAAAAACGAATTTCTTTTAAAGGCTCTACGAACAGTCACAGGATTAATATTCCTTCCCAACCTAAAACTCATCTCCACAGCTAAGCTTGGGGCACTTATTTTAGGATTTTCTTTCACTTTTCTTACTAGGAATCGTTCATCATAATCATTGAGCAACCTTCTATTTAAATTTCTTGCCTTTTTTTCAATTCTGTTTTCATTTCTGTACCGGTTAATGATACTTTGTACTGTAGCATGGCTTCTATTTATTAATTTTCAAATTTCACGCAAACTTTTTCCTCTTTTCCAATTTTCAATTATGATTTTACGAATTTCACTACTCGTGTCTTTACCTCTTCCCATTTTCACTTTTAAATTTAAATTAGACCCACCAAAAATGATAGAAAACATTGAACTGAATGTAATTTGACCAATGAATATCTTTAGAGATGAAATAGTAAACAATTATTAGAGAATGAATGAGTATATGTAGTGTGTATGAATACAAAGGTCGCATCAGTTTCCTACTTTGTTTTTGGTATTTATATTATTCTAATAAATTCCTTTAGATAAAGCAAATCTGTTTTGTAGCAAGCAGCTAATTGTGACAAATATATTTCATATAAAATTGGTAAAAAAAAAAAGTACATGTACGTATACATTATGCACATATGTACATTATGACTACTGTATGAATATGACTGGCATCAACTGTATATGATTGCTTTCCATTGAGTCCGAAACCGAAAGTATTGCAAATGGGTTTTTGGAAAGAATGCCAGATGGAGCTATGTTTAGTTGATCTGTGGCAGTAGTTAAGGAAGTTGATGGCGCATTTTGTATACTTTGTTCACTAAACACATCTAAATTTTTTTTCTGAGTTCGCCTTTTGAACTTCTTTGTTTTTGAGGGAGAATCACCTGCATAATTAGGTCTCTTCAAATCTTGTTTTGTAGTTGATGATTCATAGGATAAATCTTCTGTTTCGCCCATTGTTTAGTAATCAATTTATTGTGAAATAGTTAAAAGAATAAAAAATAATAATGGAGACATATTAACGACAGGTACATAAATAAATTAGTTTTTAAAGTTTATAAGTTAAAAACACAGCCTTTATTATAAAAATTAAGAAAATAACAAAAACCTACCGCAATAAAATTTCTAGTATTTTTGGCTGATATGATGAGCGGCCAAGAGCGCTGCCCTCCCACCTGTACTAACAACACACTATCACCAATACTATATGTTCTAATTACATTAAACAAGTTCTAACCTTCACGAATTATTATTATTAATCTAAATAATAATAGACAACGTTAAAAGTCACTAATTAATAAGAAAATATTCCACAGAAAAGTACTGTTTACTGTTGGAAAGAAAATAACTTTAGTAAAAGCACACAACCAAGAAAATTGTGAGTATAATGGGAAAGATGTTGACTCCACGATGGTCAATCGAGAACGTACGAAATAATATACAGTTAGTGACAGTCATATTCATACAGTAGTCTGTGTTGTACATATGTACACAATGTGCACGTACATGTACTTTATTTTTTACCAACTTTATATGAAATATATTTGTTTGTGATAGTGTGCTGTTAGTACAGGTGCTGTTAGAGCAGCGCTTTTGGCCGCTCATCATATCAGCCAAAAATACTAGAAATTGTATTGCGGTAGGTTTTTGTTATTTTCTTTAATTTTTATAATAAAGGCTGTGTTTTTAACTTATAAACTTTAAAAAATAATTTATTTATGTACCTGTCGTTAATATGTCTCCATTATTATTTTGTATTCTTTTAACTATTTCACAATAAATTGATTACTAAACATTGGGTGAAACAGAAGATTTATCCTATGAATCATCAACTACAAAACAAGATTTGAAGAGACCTAATTATGCAGGTGATTCTCCCTCAAAAACAAAGAAGTTCAAAAGGCGAACTCAGAAAAAAAATCTAGATGTGTTTAGTGAACAAAGTATACAAAATGCGCCATCAACTTCCTGAACTACTGCCACAGATCAACTAAACATAGCTCCATCTGGCATTCTTTCCAAAAACCCATTTGCAATACTTTCGGTTTCGGACTCAATGGAAAGCAATCATATACAGTTGATGCCAGTCATATTCATACAGTAGTCATATGTACATATGTGCATAATGTATACGTACATGCACTTTTTTTTTTACCAATTTTATATGAAATATATTTGTCACAATTAGCTGCTTGCTACAAAACAGATTTGCTTTATCTAAAGGAATTTATTAGAATAATATAAATACCAAAAACAAAGTAGGAAACTGATGCGACCTTTGTATTCATACACACTACATATACTCATTCATTCTCTAATAATTGTTTACTATTTCATCTCTAAAGGTATTCATTGGTCAAATTACATTCAGTTTAATGTTTTCTATCATTTTTGGTGGGTCTAATTTAAATTTAAAAGTGAAAATGGGAAGAGGTAAAGTCATGAGTAGTGAAATTCGTAAAAGTTTGCGTGAAATTGGAAAATCAATAAATAGAAGCCATGCTACAGTACAAAGTATCATTAACCGGTACAGAATGCAACAGAATTGAAACCAAGGCAATAACTTTAATTAACCTACTGTCGGGCGCAATATTGGGAGTCTCGAGTTAGGGCGCAAGGTGCCCAAGAGGCACACCTTAAACAAATAGTTCCTTTTAGAATAAATAATTTTTATTTCTTATCATATTATCATTGCACATCAGAAGACCACTTTTACAACGTTTAGAAATATAACAACTGCAAAATTAAAAGGCAGGAACAACAAATTCAGATATAGGTTCTAACTGGTAACATTTCAAGTTTAGAACGGTGTAATATTTACAACCCTATTAAACGCCAAAAAACATTACAGGAAGACAAAAGAAATGTTTTAGAATAAAATTTAAGAGGTTTTGAGGTGATTATAAAAAAAAAAACTAAATTCAAAAACCGAAAGTTTTTATCTGAGTGTATCTCATTTACAACAAACAAACAAAAATGCAGCTGAAACAAAATGAACGGATAAAAATAATGTAATAAAACAATGAATTTTTTCATCCTCTTGAGAAGTGATGGGGGCTGATGTTGTTTCAGAGTCACAAGTATCACACACGAAATTTGCTTGTGAAAGGCAAAGTGTGCTTTTTGCATTTCTTGCACTCATATTTTGAGAATCTTTATTTTCCAGTTTGATCAGTGCATGTCAGACACCGTCGTCTTTTTGATGAGCTGGCGAGACGGAATATGCGAATTGGAGCAAGACAGTCCTCTGTTTTTCTAGCCAACCTAGTATCACGATCATCAAAACGAGGCAGCGAATTAGAGTTTTGGATCTTTTTATATTCATAAGGAGTCTAAACTATTCAATTCCATCACCTTCACTATCCCATAGTTGTTCAAGAGATTGCCTATCTCTTAAACCTATAAGCCTATAAGCTCCTGCTAAATACAATAGCCCAATGAATGCCCTCATTACTGTTACTCTGTCGTATTTATGCCCCTTTTCCTGAAATACATATGCTTCATGGTTTATATGTATTGATTTATGAATCTGACCATATCTACAAGAATTTCTTCAGTGAATAAGTTGTTCCAGCAATTGACAGCGGATTTAGCCAACAAAGCTTTCATTATAACTCCAGGCAGGTTAGTAACTATGTTGTGAGATCCTTTGCAAACATGTCTCATTGGCTGAATATCTCTCCAATTTGTTGATTTGCCTCTTCCCACAAGAAACTGGCACTTACATCTAGTTCATGATCATTATCGTCTGGATCAGCCTCCTGCTCCGTCTCAGAATCTGTCTCTCTTTCTTTCCCCACCTGCCTCGAGGCGGTATTACTCACTTCACCTAAATCTTCATTGTTAAAGTCTGTACCTTCCTGCAGTAAAAAGAGTGTTGTTTCTCTGGCATCATCAGACTTATGGTGAGACGTATACTTTTCCGTAGAGATATTTTTCACATAAATATAAAAAAAAAATCACAAATAATAAAATTTCACGATCGGGCGCAATGTGTCTGGGCAGGCACAGAGTAAGAAAACCAATTATGCTTTAAGAAAACAAATATTTCATCACGTTATTTACTTGATAGATGAACAGGATAACCAATTTTACTAATTAGAACTGTAAAATACATAGCTTGAGAAAATTGCGAGATCGGGCGCAATGTGCCAATCAGGCCAATTTCTGCCCTACCGGTTTCCACGAAGGGCGGACTTAAAATGGTAGTCGTTATCTCATAAAGCTGTGAAAAACACGAAGCTACTGGGGAGCCCGACCGGTGGTCCCGTCTACCTACGCCGTGGCAAACGAAAATGCAAGAGCTGTGCTTGTCATAGCGAATGCGCCCGACGGAGGGTAAATAGAAGGTTGCTCAATGATTATGATGAACGATTCCTAGTAAGAAAAGTGAAAGAAAATCCTAAAATAAGTGCCCCAAGCTTAGCTGTGGAGATGAGTTTTAGGTTGGGAAGGAATATTAATCCTGTGACTATTCGTAGAGCCCTCAAAAGAAATTCGTTCTTTTCCAGGTCAGCAAGGAAGAAACCATTTGTAAATAAAAAAAATAAAAAACACGGATTCAATACGCTAACACTTACAGAAATCATCAATTTGATTTCTGGAAAAACGTTTTATTTACAGATGAAACTAAAATTACCATTTTACAATCCGATGGAAACTGTAAAGTTTGGAGGAAAAGAAATGAAAGCCTTTCTGTTAAAAACGTACAACAGAGAGTAAAGTATGGAGGTGGGTCTGTGATGGTTTGGGAGTGCTTCTCAGCTTCTGGGGTGGAGAAAATTCAATTTATCGACGGGATTATGAATTCTGAGAAGTACGTAAATGTTTTAAGAAAAAATTCTGTCAAAATTTCTGTGAAAAAAGAATCTGTCAAAAATTTGGGAATTGAAAGAAACTTTATTTTCTATCAGGATAATGATCCCAAGCATAAGGCCCTTAAAACAAGAGAATGGCTATTGTATAATTGCCCCAAAGTGATGGCAACACCCCCACAGTCACCAGATCTCAACCCAATCGAGCATTTGTGGGCAGAGTTAAAAAAAAAAAATTGAAAAATTATCAGATCCAAAATACAACTCAACTTAAGGAGAAAGTAATTGTAGAATGGTATAACATTACTCCGGAAACTACTAAGAAACTTGTTGAGTCGATGCCTAGGAGGCTCATTGAGGTAATTAAAAGAAAAGGTTACCCAACAAAATATTGATTTTTTGTTGTTTTTTTTATTTTTCAATTAAAAAATGTTCATTGTTCGTAATGTATGAATATGAAAGTCGCATCAGTTTGCTACTTTGTATTTGATATTTACATTATTCTAATAAATTCCTTTAGATATAGCAAATGTTATTGTTTTGTAGCAAGCAGCTAACTGTGCCAAATATGTTTCATATAAAGTTGGTAAAAAAAAAAGTACATGTACGTACACACTGTGTACATATGTACAACACAGACTACTGTATGAATATGACTGTCACTACTGTAAGTATATTATAATATAGCGTTTTAGAACTTTTCAAAAATCAATACTATTTATAAACTTGACAAACACCTGCAGAGAATTTTTATCTTCTATAAGTTAGTTTGGGTTTAGGGGCCATTCCTTACTTTGCACTATTGAATTAAGATCTTCCATTGCCTCTCTAGTTGGTTGCAATCATATATTAGGTGTTGTACAGTTTGTTGTGAGGTTCTGTCACAAATGCAGCTGTCATTGTCCGTTATTTTAAATCTTTTTAAATAGCTTCTGAAATGTCCATGTCCAGATAACAGTTGGGTACTTTATATATGTAAGGTCAAGTTGGCAATTTTGTCTGATTGTGTGCATATGTGAACCGCACAAAAGCGAAAAATCGCAGAAAGTTCAGACTTGATATTCCGCTTTGGTATCAACATGGGATCCGACACTACGTTAGCTGCCAAAATTCCTCAACCACTTTACTGAATGGTTTTTTTCACTTTTTTGCAATTTTCTCGAAAATGGCTCCCGTTATTTGCCAAAGTTCCTCAACCACTTTACTGAATGGGTTTTTTCACTTTTTTGGAATTTTCTCGAAAATGGCTCCAACGATTTTCTTCAAACTACTAAAGTGAACTACACATTTAAAGAGCTACAACTTTTATTTGAAACATTTCTCCGGGTAAACTCATTTAAGCGGACTTTTGGGGAAGTGGTAGGTTATGTTTGCCTCTAACACGCTATCTCAGTTGATTTATACAATTCTACCATCTAGACAAAATTATTAGAAATATATTGCCAAAATTGCCAGTTACAAGAAAATTAGTAAACCAGAAGTGTATTTTACTGGTTTTTTCAGTTTTTGTGATTTTCTCCATAAAAACACGAGGAATTTCATAAATTTGGTATACCAAACTATAAAGTTTGTCAGTTAATATTTTGAAAACTGGGTTAAGAGAAAGTTGTGTGTATGTTTTACATCAGATTTTTTATGGTATGGCTTTTCTTTTGGTGGTGTTAGCTATTTTAACTAGGCGCAATATATTTTATTATAAAATTCGACCACTGTGCCGCCAAATCAACAGACCCTTCACCGCGCCTATTCTTCTCTGTAATACTTGAATTTCCATTTCTAATATTCTCAATGAACAATAAACAAATATAACAGTCCTTGAAACTATTATATTTTCACATGTTAGTCCCATATATGATAAAATTAAATACTAATGGTACAATTTATCAATTTGTATCATTTATTTAGGAATTTGTTAAAAAAAAAAAAAAAAAAAAAAAATACCTAAACTACATTTCATAGAGTGCGCGCATGGGAGTTTGTGAATAACTTATCCAAGAGGTTCCTTCATAGTTCATAACTGAAGTTGTATGGTCCCTGTAAACTTTTACAACCAGAATTGTAAATTTATATATTAATCATTAAAATATGTAAAATATTTTTTCAGTACTTTCCAAAAAAATGTCTTCATTTAGCCCTTATGTAGATAATGGAGGGTAAGTTTTATATATTATTAAAAATTTTCTTTGTACAACTTCCTTAAAAAAACGACAGAAAATTTTCAGGAGTATTGTAGCAGTTGCTGGAGATGATTTTGCTATTATAGCATCTGATTCAAGATTGAGCTCGGGATTTCAGATATATTCCAGAAATCAATCAAAATTATTTAAGTTATCTGACAAAACAGTTCTTGGAAGTTCTGGTTGTTGGTGCGATGTTTTGTCTTTGAGTACATTAGTACAAACGAGAATAAAGGTATATGCGTTATAGACCAATCAAATATCCTAAGTTAAATTTGATCAATTAATATTCTTATAACTTTAGAAAATGAACGACGAATCAAACTACCTACTTCAAGGTTCAGAATAGGAAATTTATCAATAAGTTTATTTTAGGTTTATTTAATATTAGACCATGCAAGTAGCACTACATTCACATAAATTATTTAAGCATATAATTAAGAAAATAGATTCGAACCACTTTAAAAATTTTTTTTTTGTATCTCATAAGTATATTAGGGATAATTATTTTATTTCGTTAAACTTTATTTGGTATAATGGTATTGATTTTTTTTTATTAGTAAGTATTTTAATATTTCAGATGTACTTACATGAGCATAATAAGGAAATGTCAACACCTGCAGTAGCACAAATGCTTTCTATAATGCTGTATTATAAACGCTTCTTTCCGTATTTCGTTTCAAATATTTTGGCTGGTTTAGATAAGGATGGAAAGGGAGTTGTTTGCAATTATGATCCAATTGGTCATTATGAATTTTCGCATTACAGAGCAGGTGGTTCAGCAGGAGCTCTTCTGCAACCTCTTCTTGATAATCAAGTAAAACATATCAATTTCTTTATATTAAATGTGTACAAGACAAATGTACAATGTACACTTGTCATACAATGTAAGACAAATGTTTTTAAACTATGTCTCTACCTATACTGAAGCTTTCTTTTCAAAGCTAATTTCTGTTTTATACTTGCATTATTATATTGCGCACGTAACATATGCATATACCTGAGTAATGTTAGAAAAATGATATATTATAATGATCATCAACTTTTCTTACTGATGCTTATAGTATTTTGTTTACAGTTGGGTATGAAAAATCAAGAAAATATTAAAGACAAAACTTACAGTTTGGAAAAAGCTTTAGCCATCGTAAAGGATGTGTTCATTTCGGCTGCTGAAAGAGATATTTTTACGGGTGATAGCATTTGTATTGCTATTATTACGAAGGATGGAATCAAGGAAGATAGCTTCCCATTAAGAAAAGATTAATTTTGTTTTTCTAATTCTAATTAAAATTTATATTTCAATATTTAATAAATATTCTATTTTTAAAAATATTTTTTGGTGTTTTAATAATGCATATTAGTGCTACAAAAGCTCTTAAAGCCATGAAAAACCTCTTCATAAATTGTTGTTCTTTTCCATATTTTGAATTCTGTGGACTAGGACTAGAACAATCTACCAATGATCAGCAGAGTTCAACACGAAATTTGTTTAATTCCATTTATTTCCGTATTTCAATACCATTTTATCCTTCTCATTCGTACAAGGTCCCCCGTTTCTTTTAAATTTTAATTTGTGATCACTGAATTTGTTAAGTATTAACTTCCCTAAATCTTATCGAGTAAATAAATTTTCAATTACTAACAATAATGTTAATCAATGGAATCACATATGCGCTAAGTCCTTGGGAAATTAAATCATGGCGATGAGAATGAAATGATTCTGAAACAACAAAATATTTTTTTTTTTTTGGCTTGGCTTGATGTTTTGTTAGAAACCTCCCTCCTATATTGCCAGGTACTGCTTCAATCTTAGTATTACTTATATTGATATTAATACTTATTAATAATTTGCTAAATCTTTAACAATTATATAATATAGTTAATAAATACTTGATGGTTGTTAACAATTAAAATAAATATCTAACAATAACAAAATAGAAGCTAAACATAATACTATTATATATCTTTATATACATATCAGTAACTTTGTATCGACTTCGAATTTGTATAACGGTTTAATGTCGTCAATATTAGCATGCAGTATGTCATTCAATGTGGTGAATTTTGTAAATATTTTATAGTTTTGTCTGTTATCGTACTTCTTACATGACATAATAACATGTTCGACATTCTCCTGCAACACCGCACCCTGCAACAATTACTAGACTTTTTTTTTTACGGCGAGGGGAAAATGCCTCCGCACGAAGTGTGGGACTTGCACCCACTAAAACAACCCTCTCCCTCACAGGGAGTTGTCCACCCCGGAATTGCTTATGGTACTACTTCGGGGTACTATTTCTTTATGATATATCATTATGAGATTTTGAGGGTGTGCTCCCCAGCTAATACCAGCATTAATGAATTTCATACATTTCCCATTAGTATAGATAATATGTTTTCTAAATGATAGTTCAGAGTCTAACAATAAACCTAAGAATTTATATTCATTAGCAAATGGGCTGGCTGCCTTAAGATAGCATACCACTTCATAAGCGAACTGTAACGTCAAATTTTTGCGGGATAGTTATATTCAACTGGTTTGGACTGGAAGTTTGATTTATTAAATTTAAATACTGTTTAGCTAACAGTTTTCTAGTGCAGGATTTAAGAATAAGTGGTTGTGAATTCCCTTTAAAGAAGTTAATTTGGCACCAAGTATTCACAATATTAGGCCCATCAATTCGCGCGATGAACTGTTTCCAAGTTCTTTTCTTTTTTAATTAAATTGTTAATTCCTATTAAAAATCCTTAATTAAAAGAGAAGTACAATAGTTTTGTAGACTAGCATTATTCTTTATCGTACCATTGAACAGTGAGGTTGGCGATATCTTGAAGTGCTGATAGTATTGTTGTAGAACGCGGCTAGAATGCAGTTGATACCAAGACATGCTGGTGTGCCAAGAAATAAATAAGCGGGCTTCATCTATTTACATTAAAAGAGGCGGGACCTCCTGAAGGCAGCTTCAAATTCAGGACATAAGCCTTCAAATTTGCCTCGAGATCAATTTGAATCCTATTTTAGGTGACCACATTTCCTGGAAGATAACTCGATGCATTGATATTGCGGAAAGCCCCATTTTTTTTTGAAGTGTTGACAGCCACCTGTAAGCCTAATGTCAAAATTCTCCTTAAAAATCAAATTTCCCGGAAAAGTTACAAATACAATGTTGGCCCAATACAAAATATTACATTTTGATACGATCGATATTGATTTTTCACCGAAAATATACATTTTATGATCTCCTGAGTCATAAAATGTGGTTTTTAGAAAATAGTCTGCATGTGGTTTGAGCATATCTCAAAAATGACAAATCACTGAAAATTTCAAATTTGATATTTCGTTTAGGTTACCAGGATATCCAATAAGTTTTGGTCAACGGCAAATACAAATTTACTGAATAGATGTTTTAGTTTTTGTTTGTGATTTTCTTTAAACTTGGTAAATCAGCTTCCGTATTGTGATAAGCAACAAATTTTATTTGAAATATTTTCAGGGAATATTTATATTGGATGAGGTGGAGTTAAGCTTTATTCTAAAGGCCATTTCGCTAAACATATGATTCTATTATCATATAATTTAAATAAATGAGTTTTACTAAATTTGCTGGTAGAACTAAACTAAACTTCAGAAAAGGTCACAAACGAAAGTAAAAAGTTTAAAAAAAATTCATTGTTATCTTTGGCGAGGCAGAAAACTGAAAAAAAAAAAAAAATTCGGAATTTGGGCAATACCTATAATTTATTAATATTATGTAGAATAATATAATATAGGGAAATGTCTTATAGAGGAAAACCTAACTTTCACCTCATCTAAAATGATTATTCCCTGAACAATATTTCAAATAAAAGTTTGAAGGAAATTTGTCATAATAACTATATTTGCAGTAAAAGAAACTCGTGTCAAACATCCTTTTAAGTAATCAGAAAAAGTAAATATGATTAATGGTTTAAGAAATGTTCTATAGCGCAGTTTATCTCTACGAAACTAACAAAAAAGTAAGCTGCACATAAAAGTACTTAGCTGTAAAACGCAATACAAATTATTTTGAGCTATTTTCCTAATCATTATTAAATTAAAAAAAGAAAAAAATAAATAAATGTATTTTCAACATAAATTTATTTCTAACATGTAAATGATACATTTATGTGAATAATATGATTTTTTATGGTTCAAGAAAAGTGCAGGTTCATTTAATATATACATATATGCACTATCAGAAATGTATATATGTATACATATACATATATACTTTGAACACGCATTTATATTAAATCAAAAATTAAATGTTTTTAAAATGTTCTCTCTTCAAAACTTAAATAATTATAACAATATATATCGTATGTAAAATTTAACAAAATTCAATTCTAGTCTGTAAATTTGTATCAATAATAATTTTTTGTTTAGTGTATTTTTTTTTTTTTTAATATTAGAGAATGAAGAAAGTTGAAAATATAAGAGGTGTTGAGACTGTTAACAAAGATAAAGAGAGAAAAGTGTGAAAATTGTGCTCTTTGATTTTGTAGTTACGTCATCTGCCCCCGGGGATATCACTTTTTCCCTGGGGGCACTAATGGTTTGCCTAGGTCCTTTCCACGTAATTTTATACCTGTAAATATCATATTTGATTTAATTAAGCAGCTAAGAAAATTTAGTTTTACACATAAAATGGAAATTGAAATTCTACATAAAGTTTAAATCATGAAATAACAATTTGTGGTTAAACTACATTTGTCTAGGAGACATTTTAGATTTTCCAAAGGGTGGAAAAGAATTTATACAAACTGCATTTTATCTGGGATTTTATCCATCATAGCACACTTCTTTTCGTTGATTCTGACCGTTTAGGATTTTCCTCTATCATCAGAATGAAAATCCGATTATGTCGGAATCACCTATTCAACAAATTGCATTTTTATTGACCGCTAATAATAACAAAATCTTATGTCAAAATACCGAAAGAATTATTTTTATTATTGTTAGTAATGATCTTTCAGGTTTCAAAGACCATTTTTATGAAAAAACACTTGAATTTCCTAGTCGAGGTCGCGTCAGTGGTTTGCTAGAAACCAACGTTTCGCCCATATTGCAAATCAGCCTCTTCAGGGTCGTCACACTTTGCTCCATTCGCTTTCAAGGTGTAATAACAACCCTATGAGGTTGTTATATTATAATATGTGTGGATCTTCGATTTCTAGCAAACCATTGATGCGGTCTCTTCATAGATTTTTATTTCCGTTGTTCATGAATATACAGGTGATATATTGTTCTTCATTTAACAAACATGTTCGTAATTGTTTGTGCCTGCTGCAATCGAATAAGAACATATAAAATCAGTATATGCAGGTCCTTGTATAGGTCCCAATACAAATTATCCCAAAATTTGACGAACAGTTTTATAACTGAATGTCATACAATTTTATTTTGTCATTTACTTCTAAGATAGAACAAAAAATTTGAAATAATTGATAAAAATATTTTTTATTGAATTGATATAAATTACTTTTAGTACTTTAATTTCACGATCGGGAATTCATTATTTTCCTAAATAATAAATTTCAAGTTCAAAGGAAAGATGTGGGATTAAGGTTCTTGTCTGTCCTTTTACCTTAAGACGTTATAACATTTTTGATCAAACTATTATTAAAGCGAATTTCATCCATCTATATGAACTATATAATCTATTTCTTTCAAATAGAATAAAACTTACCAAGGACTCTTTCCATTTTTCCAATAATGGCTTGGTTTGGGATTCCTCTTCCGGCCTCGTAATCATTTACAACTTGAGGTTTCTCATTGCACCTCTGAAAATAAGCATTCTGTATGTATATATTTAAACATTAAATAACCATTCCATATCTATAATAAGTAGCCATTTTTCTCTAACGGTCTTGTTTTTATGTAATGCGTTAATATTGCAAATTCGGCTGGACGGATTTTCAAGCGGCTTGCACCATTTGACATAGAATTTTCTTGAGAATATTAAGAAGGGTGACGGGTTGGGCGCCAAAGGGGCGGTGATCCCTCTCGAGGGTTTGGCCGGGAGGCAGGGCGCCAAAGGCGCATTTTGTAATGATACAAAAATGTCTCATTTCTAAATTAGTATTATGTGCAGTATGATAAAGTCGAGTGAGTTTTTCACACCAGATTTTTTATTCCCAAGATTTGTTGTAAGCAACTTCCAAGGACCCAGTAAGCTGCCGAATTAGGCAGCTAAAGAGTTTAGGATACAATAAAAATATAATCAAATGGAATTGCAAACGGTTTGCACCATTTGACACCGAATTTTCTAGAGAATGTTGAGAAGGCAGGGAGCCGGATCCATGTAAAATGGGGTAATTTTGCAAATGCTGCTGGACGGATTTTCTGGCGGATTGCATTATTTAACACAGAATTTTCTTGTGAATAAATAACTTGAAAACGGTCTCAAAAATCCTAAAAACGATCCTAAATATCTTGCTTCATAGCTGATTTTAGCTTTCTCTAGACCCCCTTGTAAGGAAATGATGTATAATAAGGAGAAAGCCGTTAGTCCACATTCCAATCAGTTTTTAGCCAATTTAATATACTATTTATGCTAACCCTGCTAACAGATTCTTACATGACTAAATGAAATGATTATAATTTTTTTTACTGTCTCTTATAATTTTGTATTGTTCCATATTTATAAGTAGAATTTTTACTTTCTCTTACTCCTAGTAAGAGAAAGTATTGTAATCGTGCCAAATTTTCGATATCGACTTTTCACCGGAAATATCCGTTTTGAGGTCCCCTGAATACAAAAAAGTGGTTTTTAGAAAATGGTCTGTGTTTGTGTGTCCGTCTGTCTATGTGTGTATGTGAACAGCGTAGCTCAAAAACGAAAAATCGTGGAAAGTTCAAACTTGATATTCCGTTTAGGTATCACCATGGGATCCGACAGTAGGTCATCTGTCAATATTCCTCAACCGGAAGTACCACTTTAGTGAACGTTTTTTTCTCTTTCTTTCGATTTTCTCAAAGATGGTTCAAACGATTTAAAACATTTCTCTGGGAAAATTCATTTAAGGGCACTTTTAGGGGTGGGAGGGGTGGGGGTTAGGTTCCCCTAAAGTGCTATTTCAGTTTACTATACAATTCTGTCGTCTAAATAATATTAATTAGAATTAAATTCCGAGTATGAAAAAAATCGGATGACCGGAAGTGCGATTTTACCGAAATGTATTTTTCGGTTTTCTGGTATTATCTCGAAAACGGCTCCAACGGTTTTCTTTAAAATAGGAATGTGAACTACACACATAAAGAGCTACAACTTTTATTTGAAAAATGTATCCTAGTAATGTCATTTAAGGGGACTTTTGGGGGAGGGGTAGGGTAATGTTTTTCTCCAAAGTGCTATCATAGTTAATTATATAATTCTACCATCCAAACAAAATTAATTAGAAATAAATAGATGCCAAAATTCCGAGTTCAAGAAAAGTAGTAAATCGGAAATGCGCTTTTACTGAATATTTTTTCAGTTTTCGACGAACTCTAACGAATTTTATTAAATTTGGTCATTAACTATAAAATTCGTCAATTGCATTTACGAAAGCTGGAATAAGAGAAAGATGTGTAGGTGTTTCATACCACATGTTTTTTTTTTTTTAATTTAAGGCGCGTTAACATCTATGGTCATTGGCGCCCGGAGCGTTCTCAGTGCTCTGTCGGCCTCCGGACAGTGTTCTCTCCCTATAGACAACACTGTCCATCACCGAACAGTGATGATTGACATTCAACGATTAAGTAAATTGCATTCATGCAATACCGCGCATCGGCATCTTCGGAGGGAGGGATCAGGAAGCCGAGCCCTCATAGTAAGTAAATGAATAAATAATTCGAAACAGAAAATCGTGTGTGTGTGTGTGTGTGTGTGTGTGTGTGAAACACTTACGACTAGAAACAGCTAAACAGCTTTTTGAATACCAGTAAAAATGACTGGTGATCTTGCAGGGAAAGTCGTTTTCATTCCAAACAATTAATTGGATACAGGTGATACAATTAGGCTACCATTCGTTTTATACATAATTATTTTTTAACTTATTACTTACTAATTACTCAATATTCATTAACATCCTCTCCTCAAAAAAACCTTTCAACCTTAAGACTGCAGCGGCCTGACTTCTATATATTTTACTCCTCAAGTATTAACGAGCTCCAGAACACTTTTAAAAATTGAAGAAAGGTTGTCACATGTGCTATATCACTTTTAATTAAAGAAGTAGACAACTGCTGATAAGAACAGGGCAAAACTTTCAGCAGGCGATAAGACATGTCATAAATCAGCTTTATAGAAAAATATTCGGAGGGTTAGGTAGCCCCACTAAACTACATTTAGTTTCTATGATTTATAGAATCTCAGATGGTGAATGGCATTGCCCCAGATAGGGTGGGTGCCACATGGAAAATGAATTGCACGGGGCGAACTAAAACTATACTAAAGAAAGTTGGCCCAAAAATGGCCACAAACTGAGGTCAAGCAGATCTGAATGTGTGAATCAAAGAGCAATAAGGGTGATGGCGAAGTAAATGGTTTCAGAACAACGTGAAAAAGTCGAAAGAAACTCCTAATGTAGTGGGTTCCCAAGAAATTACTTTGTTTAATCATATGGGCTAGTGAATTTACTATTTATGTATGTTTAGACTTCTTATGGAATGTCCTAGCAATTACGCTAAAATGTTCTTACCGTTAGAAAGCAAAAGAGTACAATTAATCATTAGAATGTCATTGTCACATTTTCAAGATAGTGGATAACAAATATTTTTATCAGCTTTAGTGCTGGATTTTGAAAAATATATTTATTACAATGTTTAATATGTAATAAAATTTCATTACCGTTGCAAACTCTTTTTGACTCCAACCTTTAGCCTGACGCCCTTGCTGAATCAGTTTTCCAAGGCTAAGAGGAATGGTTTCATGTTTTAGTTCTTCAGTCTCTCGATCTAGCTTGGCAGTATTTTTGGTGGAGACATGTTGTTTATTTTGTCCTCCGCCCCCTAAATAATGTTTCAGAATTATTTCGTATTTCTAAATAAAAAATATATGGTAGATAAAAAGAAATGTATTTACATTTTATCTGTGTTTCTACAGGAACACCTTCCCGGCGTGCACGATTTACAGCCTAGTCATCAAATATCGGTTAATATACAGTAAGTTTATGGTATCCAATTATTTACAAAAAAAAAAAAAAACCATATATGATTTATATACATGATAAACATTTCATGTATGAACTGAAACATAATACTACATAATAACACATATTTCATATGTGCAGGGCATCTCAGGTTTTCTAGAATAAAAAGAAAGTACTTTTCTTGAAATAAAAGTAAATACTAGTCAAAATAAATTTAGCTACATATGAATTTAATTTTACAGTTGCTTTAAAAATGCATTGAAGGAGAATAAAATCTTACTTGCTCAGTTTTCAATGCAGAAGCTTTCTGGGGCTTTTTTTTTAAAACTGTAACAGTTTCCCAATCAGACATATTTTCTGAAAATAATATGAAATTAAGGTTAACTAATTATACTCGGAATATTACGCGCAGAATGTTATCGAATATACAAATTTGGTCGAAGTTGGTATACTTAATCCACCGACTCACAAATCCTTGATTCAGGTGTCCACAAGTATCAATAATATTACCAACTGATAATCTTGGTCATGGTTAAATAACTATTAATTTTAACATTAGTGTATTAAAAAAGTTACAGAAAATTTTTACAAACACATATGTAAGGACTAATTTTTTTTTTAATCGTGTTATTGAGAAGAATAATTGAACCTTGTAGCATCAATAACCTGAATTAAGCATTTTGAAAGAATAACCATACTTTTCCCTTCTACCGATGGGGTAGATGGTGTGTGCCATGTGAGTAAGGTTGTTGGTAGCTGAAGGTGATCAGTGCAAATATTAAACAGAGTTTGTAAATTAGTTAGAAGTGAATTGTTTTCAAAATGAAAAATAAACCCCACAGGCACAAAGAAAAAAATACTTTTAGGGCAAGTTGTATTATTTCATTTAGCTTCAGCAACTGCCTGCATTGGTGCATGCTTTATTTTCAACTTTCCATTGCTTATTTACCTTATTCTTATTGTTTTAAAAGAGACCCTTTTTTATTGGCTAGTTCTTATGTTAGTTGGTTTTTAGTACTCTCATTTTTAAGGAACTACTGTAGATCTAAATCTCTGTCAAGTTCATACATCATAAAAATATAAAATTATGAGGTTCACTTTTTCAGGAATCTGTAGGCTCTTTCGGTTTCCCAGCTAACATCACGAACAATGTTTAATATTCCTAATACGTAGGACCTGAGGAGAAGTAAATAATTGCAACTACGTGAGGTTTAATGAACTCCCTGTTAAACATTTTAGGCGTTTCTGGGGTTCACATACAGTGAACGGCAAAAGGTGTAAAAGATCTTCCAGATCGCCCTGGATGGCCTTTGTGCGAGCTCTTCCCGGTATCTAAAGTTTGTTTTCCTTTTTCTGGGCGTAATGGTCTTAGCCTCCTAATATCTACATTAAGCATTTGTTAACAAGAATTGGTAGCATTTTTCTTTGGCCTCATGAAGTAATGTGCTATTCTGTCGGTTTTTAATGATTTTTTGTTTTAAAGGGGAACCAGTTCTGTTTACAAAAAAAGAATATGTTCACATTTCATGAAAACTTGCTTGAAAAATGATCTACTTTTATTTGTTTGGATTTAAAATCTCTTATCAATAAAAATAAACTTTTTTGTTTGGGAATAATATAGCTTTTCAATTTCAGTTCCAGCCGTTTTCTGAGAGAATAGCAAATATAAAAATAGATATTTACCATCATGTGAAGCATAAATATGAAGAAGAATCTAATGAGGTTACGTATTTCTATCAAACGTTGGAAAAATGGACACTTCTAAACTGTTCTGAGAGTTTTCAGCAGCTGAAAAATGAAATCACTGGAGATGTACAGATTTTACCTCAAGTTCTCATGCTTAAGGACTATTTAGTTGATGTTTTAAAGAAACATTTAGCGAATAAAAATCCGTATAATTTGGAAGCTGTTTTAGAGTTAGTATAATTTTTTAGTCTTTTTAAATTTTATTCAAATTAGTAATTACCAAAATTCAGTTTCTATCATGTATTATATTTTTCTAATTTTTTTACTTTCTCTTACTCCTAGTAAGAGGAAGTATTGTAATCGTGTCAAATTTTCGATATCGAGTTTTCACCGGAAATATCCGTTTTGAGGTCCCCTGAGTCCAAAAAAGTGGTTTTTAGCAAATGGCTTGTGGTGTGTGTGTGTGTGTGTGTGTCCGTGGTCCGTGTGTGTGTGTATGTATGTATGTGAACAGCATAGCTCAAAAACGAAAAATCGTAGAAGTTGAAATTTGATATTCCGTTTAGAGGTCACCATGGGATCTGACTGTACGTTATCTGTAAAAATTCCTCAACCGGAAGTACCACTTTACTAGTTGGATTTTTTACTTTTTTGCGATTTTCTCAAAAATGGCTCCGACGATTTTCTTTAAACTTTAAACATCAACCACACATACAAAGAGCTACAACTTTTATTAGAAACATTTCTCCGGGAAAATGCATTGAAGGGCACTTTTGGGGGAGGGGTGGGGTTAGGTTTCCATCTAAAGTGCTATTTCAGTTTATAGACAATTCTGCCATCTAAATAATGTTAATTAGAATTAAATATGTTGCTGAAATTCTGAGTTTGATAAATCGGATAACCGGAAGTGCGTTTACGTTACCACTTTACTAAATGATTTATTCACTTTTTCGCAATTTTCTCAAAAATGGCTCTGACGATATTTTTGAAACTTCGTATATAAACTAAACATGCAAAGATCTACAACTTTATCTAAAACATTTCTCTGAGAAATTTCTTTTAAGAGCACTTTTAGGGGAGGGGTCGGGTTAGATTTTCATCAAAGTGCTATCTTAGTTCATTATACAATTCTATCATCCAAACATAATTAGTTAGAAATAAATAGATGGCTGAAATTCGAGTTTCAAGAAAATTAGTAAACCGGAAGTGCGCTTTTACTGAACAGTTTTTTCAGTTTTCGACGAATTTCATTACATTTGGTACACAAACTATAAAATTTGTCAATTATCATTTTGAGAACTGGAGTAAGAGAAAGTTGTGTGAGTGTTTCACACCAGATTTTTTTTTTTTTTAATAATGCATTTCAGCTATATCAAAGTGCCCTATATTCATATATAAGTCGCATATTTCCTTCCCAATTGCATTGTGTGTTGAATTGTTTTGTGAAAGCACCAGTTTTATTTCTCATTTCAGATTTGTCGCTTGAATAAGCAAATTATGTATATACATTTCTAATATCTATGTTTTGTATTTTTCAGATTAATCGTTGCCCTTGCTAAAGATATGAGGCAAGAATTTTATCCATACTTTCTACCTGTTTATGAACTGCTTGTTCCGCTACTTAGCATTACGGATGCTGAAATCATTGAAAAAACTTTCCAATGCCTGGCATATCTTTTTAAATTTCTGTGGAGATATTTAGCTAAAAACTTAGCTGTAGTATTTGAATCATTATTGCCGTTACTTTCATCATCAAAACCTAATTATATTAATAACTTTGCTGCTCAAAGCTTTGCATTTGTTGCTCGCAAAGTTAAGGATCAAATGTTTTTAATCAAGATTATATTGAAATCGTTGAAGAAAAATCGTGATGTATGTGATTATTTTTTACTAATTATCATTGATTAATCAAATTCAGAAAATTTTAACATTTATTGTATTTTCACAGGGAATAGAAGGTTCAGGACGTTTGATTTTTGAAATTTTAAGAGGCGTACCAGGCCACTTTCATAGTTGTGCCGAAAAAACGTTGAGTTCTTTGTTTTTAGCAGTAAATGAAGTATCTTTTCCACATAATCTAGTGTGGGAACTTCTTCACCACACTGTTTCTAACATTGTGAAATACATTTATGTTGAACACATTTCTGTTTTATGGAAAATTGTTTTGGTTAGTATTTTTTATTTACTTAAAAACTCAACATTGACACAAAGTATAATGCCAAAAATTTCTACATCATATAGACTGTATTATTTTGTTTTTTTTTGTCTTTGCAAGTATCCATACAAGTAATGTTATCAAGTTGTGTACTTGATATGAAATTTATTGATATAATTGGCAATTTTGTAGTATCCAGTTCTGTCAGTTTATTAGAATTGACAAATCATAACATTAATAAAGAATACTTTTTACTCTCTCTTATTGCTAGGTAAGAAATATTGCGATGATGTCAAATTGATGAAAATCTGTTTTCACGTGAAATAGGTATGGACTTCCGAATAAGAAAACATTTTTTTACCGAGTGCCCTTTGAGTGTATTTTCTTTTTTTCTCAAGATTGTATCCCCTTTGAGGTACTCATCGATTTTCTGCGTAACTATGTCAAAAGATGAACTTCTTCCATCTGATGTCTTTGCGGGTACCCCAGCCAAACAGGAAACGATATTTACACTAACACTTCCAACATTCGCACATACTGGCTTGCTGAGGCAGATATGTTGTAAAGAATTCAGAAGTCATATACCTTACACATTTCACATACCCACTCCAAGCAGATATGGGCAAAATTAACAATCAACCAAAATAAAAAATTAAATTTAAATTTTATATGATTATTCAATCAAAAAATCAGTAACTAAAAATTAAATAATTCACAAATTTAATTGATAAAATTAGTTCAGTCATAATTCATGATCACATATTAAATTAAATGCACTGACCTTCATATTACTCTGCTTGCCAGAAGCTCTGCCTAAGCAGGGCCTTTTCTAATTACACAAATATGAATATAGTCAGGACATATAGAGTCAGGGCTGTATTTCTGAATACACATATATTAATTAGTGGTTGCTTGGGGGTCAGAGTCTTGATTCAGTTTTAAGGGAACCTTTAACATTTATAATGATGTACTATGGTAACCTCTAGTTATCTGGAACATTTCAGTCCCAGAAAGAAGTTTTTCAGAAAGGAAAAACATTTGCAATGACGCAGGAAGCACCATCATAAGAAATGGTTCGAAATCTTTTGGTGGTCCCTATTTCATCCTTCTTAAGCATGTGGTAGAGAATTTAATATATCCTTTTATCCATTTAGTGAACCATAAGTTACAGTAGGAAGAATAGCTCCATTGTAATAACATGCTCATACCCCACTTTAACTTAGCTGAGCAGCTGAGCGTTAAATAACTAGCAGTTCTCCGCGTCTATTTAATGAGCGTATTCCATTCAGATTATTCATTGAACTTAATGCCAAAGTATTTTAGCATTAATTGTTTTATCACTTCCAGCTTTTCTCTCTACAAAAATATCGTTATCTTTTCTTTCTTGTTGTTTTTAGAGATGTAGATGACTTTGGATTTCTTCCTATTATATTGTTTTTCCACTCTCTTATCCAATTGTATTTCATTTAAAGTTTTTTTAACGTTATTTACGAATCAGTATGATCCTGAGTGTTGAATAAAAGCAGATAGGGTCTGCAACAGCTTTTGCTTTGCAATTGATAGTATCGCAACATGGTCCCTAGGCTGACCTGGGGACATCCTTGGGTAACTTTCATTGTTCGCGACTTTGTGTTTGCCATTTTCTGTTTCGTTGTAAGAAGTAACTGTTTGACATTGAATCAGAATGTTTTTTCAGTTTCCCATATAATGAAAACTTCATTGGGCAACATAACGTTTAGTATAAATTTCTAGATTGAAGGAAATTCACACGTAACATTTCTAAGAATGTTAAACTCGTTTTCGAGAAAAACTAAAAGAAAATTTTTAGTCAAGTATTTCTGGTTTTTTGATTTATTTCGTCAGAAAACTTCATGTCGGTTCCCTTTGTGATGGACAGTCAGAATAAATATTGAATTAATAGTTCGCAGTATTTTTTCATTTTGTTCTAAGGATTTCACATGTAAGAATGTCGCCAGATGGTAAGGGATCTCTTGAGTGTTTCATATCAGATTTGTTATTCACTTATCCTAATAATTGGTAATTTGTTTTAGGAATGTTTAAATAATTTCTTTGCCTTGTGGCAAAAGGATGATAGTGACTATAATGCGAAGAACGTAAAAGAAATTCTAAATACAGTTTTACAAATTGTTGAAGCTAAAGATTGCAAGTATTTAGTCGAACCAGAAAAGATTTTAAACAGTCTTGTTCCTTTCATAAAAGTTAAAGATTTAGAAATAATTCGAACAATATCACAAATATTTACGCCTATATTGTTGACCCCATCATTAACCATGTCCCAAGATTTGAGTAGACGATACTTGATAACGGTAATTGTTATTATTATATTGTAAATATTTATTATTCACATTAAAAAAATATGAGAATTTGATATATTCTAATATTTTATTCTTATTACAGGCAATCACTTACTTCAGTGAAGATATCTTGATTTCATTTATTTCCAGTATATTAAATTATAAACATTTTGAAATAATTCTTCTGCCACTTCTTTTGGATTTTTGTAAAAGTATTACACCAGAGAAAACTCTTCCACTGTTTACTAAAATTATCTTACACAAAGCCCCTGCGGCTAGAAATGGCGAAGAGCTTCTAAAATGGGTGCCGTATGTTCTAAATCTGAGTGTCACAAGCTATAGCGATTCATATTTAACAAAGCTATGCGAACCTTCTGAACAATGTTTGGAAGAATTTGAAACTAACCTAAAGATCTTAACGGTATTACCTCATATTAGGCCTATAGAAAAAAAAAGGGCAATCGATACTATTAAATCATTAATAGAATTTCTTTGTAAATATATTTCTGAGTTGCAACATGAAGACGGTCGTGAATTGACAAAGAAACGTTCTGTTTATTTATTATGTGTAGCTATTGAGACGTTATTTTATTTGCAACAAGAAGAACCTATTAAAGAAATATGTTGTATAAAACTTATTATAAACACTATTCTTCCTTATGCCGATGCCCAACATCTCTATGTACTTCGTACATTGGATTTTTGTATCGTTATTAGTGACTTCACTGAAATTTCCTTAGTATCAGCTCTATTATATGAGAAACTTAGTTCAAATTTACTATCACCGTATCATAAGGTAATAATTTAATTTTCTCAATAATTTAGCTATTCAATTTCAGTATTTTTAATTTAGTTTGTGAGTTTAATGGAATTAAAGTAATTAATATTTGTATTTTAGGTACGTGAGTTGTCTATCCATATGCTATATGAAATTGAAAAGTCTAAAACAACATCTGAAGAAATAATGGTGTCATTATTAGAAATATGTTGGAAAGCAGAAATTACTTCGGCAACGTTAAATGATTACAGGGAAAAATTAAAATTTATGCAAAAATTAGATCCTTCCAACGAATCTATAAATGAAGCTATTATCAATGCCAAATTGGATTATAACTTGTTACTAAGATTTTTACTCGGTACACTTTATGTCAATTTCAAATTAATGTGGGAACCAACTTCAAAATTGATTATATCATATTTAAATGTGCTTAAACCAAATCAGATTTGGACTGTATTTGGGTCAGAACTTTCAAATGTTGGGAAAATCATCAGAGAACAAATTGAAGAACCGAAAATAATATCAACTTTTCAATGTAAGTTTTTTTTTTTTATTTTAAGATTTAAATTTTGATCTTTTAGTTTTAAATTGATTACCTAAGATTTTTATCGATTTCATAATCAATAGGTAAAGATTTGGAAGATATGTTTATGAATTTAAATGGATTAGAGGAAAAACCTGATCATACAAATTATCGCATATTATTATGGACAATCCTAGCAGAATGTGTCAGTGTTTGTGAAGTCAAAAACAAGGATATTGTAACTCTTTTTTTTCTATTTTTAGAGTAAGTGCTTCTTTATAAAATTATTAATTTAACTGTTTGTTTGAATTCCCTCAATAACTTAAACAAGTATTGTTGAAATGGTTAAATTTTGGCATATCTCAGAAGTTGGAAGTTGTTGAAGTATGGTTTCTTGAAAGTTTCAGTGCTTTTAGATCGCGAAAAAATGCCTTCTGCAGTTTTATCTGTCGTATCTATTAAATACAAATTTTGGAAACTACTAAACAGACTAAATTGCGCTTCTGCATACAATTTTTGATGTCTGAAAAATCTGTAGCTATTTCATGAAAACATATTTGAAGTGAAAAGTTTGATGTCACCCCTAACCTCCTAAAATCAACTTTCGATATACATATGTTTCAAATGAAAAGATAAATCATACCATGTTTAAACAAATCGTTGGAATAGTTTTGAGAACTGCTTTTTATCTCATTAAAAGAATAGTCTTGACACATTTCTTATCCATGCAAAGGACAGTAAACAAAATAGCGTCTTCTATTTGCGCGCTCTTGAGATCTTCTACCGGGTTAGCAGCAAGCGTGCGCTTGTTCGATGTTTATCTCTTTCCCTATTCCATGCTTCTCTGAATTTTATTTATTTCTATAAGACCGTTTTCATCCTCTCAAAGTGAAGGAAGCCTTTTGAGAGCACCTTTATAATATTAATCAGAATTAAATAGTTTAAAAACTCAGAATTTCATTACAGTTTGTTACTTCAAAGTTGAGAATTCAGAAAGAAGAGCCGTGTATGTGGTTAATCAATTTTTTTTGTTTTGTTTTTTTTATGAGTAATTACTTAAATTTTCAGGGAGGAATATTGGAAACGTCATTCTGATCACGCTAAAACCTGGGATGTATCACTAAAAAGTAAAGAAAATGATACGATAATTGATGAAAACTGTGATCAAATTGAAAACGATGATCAAATGGAAATTGATGAAAATAAAATAGCAACTAATGAACAAAATAAAACTGAAGTTGATGAAAAAGACAAAATTGATGTAAATGGAGATTTTAATAAAGAAATGGCAGAATCAGTTCTTATTAATGAAATAAAATTTAAAGCAGTCACAAAGTTTGTAGAATATTTGTGTGTGATCAATTGAAGAATAATAACTTCGATAAATATAATTTAACTCTTTTTTACTTTTACTTTTAAGGACTTTATTAGCACATATGAAAGTATTGGGCAAAATAAGAGCCCCAAAAAATGTATATCGGGAAGCTGAATTGTACCAAATTTATATTGATTTTCTAGCTCATAAGGTAGCAGATGTGCAAAAAACTGCACTTGATTGCTTGATGATGTATAAACACAAATTTTTACTTCCCTATAGGTACTAATTACCTTGTATTACTATTTTAAAAGTTAATTCTTTATACTTATGTGACTTTATTTTTAAAATAAATATCTCATAACTTTGCATTTTTTGTTTTTAGAGAACATTTATATGGCTTGATAGATGATAAAACATTTAAAAACCAAGTTACGGTATTCAGAATTGACACTGAAAGTGATATAATACGGTCAGAACATCGATCAGAACTCATTCCATTTGTGTTAAGGTGGGGTTGTCATTATTTATTATTATTATTATTATTATTTATAAAATTTAATTAATGAAACATATCTATTATTCCTCGTTTATTTTTTTTTTTTTAGAATTGTTTATAGTAAAATGTATACCAGAAACAGTGCAATTAAAGGTGCCAGCAAACAAGACCGAAAAGCTTCTGTAATACGCTTTCTTGCTGGTTGCTCTTCTCAAGAACTTATTTCCTTCTTTAAAATGGCGTTTGCTGCCTTTCATGAAAAAATAGAAAAATTTGGTATTTATTTATAACAAACTTTTATTTACATTTTTATTATATTTTTATATTTTGTGTAGTTTTCTTCTTCTTCTTCTTTTTTTCTTCAATATCTATGTTTATAACAGTTTCTTTTTAATATTAAGCTTGCCACTAGGCCGGTCGAGATGTTTGGGGCTAAACGCTAGTGAGTTGTTTGGGATTTTGTTTTGAGATCGTCTGGTATGCGTTATATTTGCCGCAGCTCGATAATGCCGAAGATTTTCAGCAGGGGTGATATTGATAGAAAATGGCCACTTTAGGGACACGTTTCGTTTTTATTATTAACTTGTTTGAGTCCTGTTCTTCTTCCCTCCAATGGAGTCTACAGTTGATAATTATGTGGTCTCAGGTTTGCTAACAAGGGTTCCCGCAAAATCCTTAATGACATTTAATCAGACGAAATCTGTAGAAGTAAAAACGATGCTTCCCATGACCAGTCTAAGCTTGGCTTAGCGTACATCCGGAAGATAGTCCATTTTTTGGCGGTTGAGAATATGAGGGGAGTATTGTTTTTTGAACTATTGTTAACGGTGCCACTCCAATATTTTCCCCACTTTTGATAAGAAATCTGTTTGCACTAATTATTCAATAAGGGCATTGGAGCCTTGGCAAATAAGAGCAACCTCCTTCACTAACGTATCTGCGCGTTCATTCCTTTCATTTCCACAATGTGTCTTTATCCACAGAAAACTAATTTTCTACCCATTGTTGAGCGCGCCTAACCTGATCCAGCAATGACAAACATTTTGTATGCTTCACATAGAACTTGGTGTCCGATTTTACTGTTAGAGTGCGTCCTAATGCTTATCTCTTCCAAATCATACCAGAGGCTTTAAAATAGTAAACATATCTACTTGGTTATTGGAGCAGAACCCATCCAGCTTGAATTTCTCTTTACGCAAAACTTCATTATCCCCGTCATACATCACGAATTCACAACCAACGCAGCGTTCTATCTTAGCTCCATCCGTGTAAATGCTGTAGAAATGTTGCTTTTCCTGAGAATCTATCCAAGGCACCAATCCCGGATGAAGCCATTCTTTACTAGGCACTGTAAGTTCTTGCTCAACATCTCCTCCATAGTTAACAAGTGACATTCAGTACAATGTACGGTTCTCCCAGCTTTATATTACTTTCCATTAAATGCATTGCTAGAATTCCAAGTTTAAAGAGAATCGGATAAATAGAAGGGCAAATTCGCCAATGGGTTTTTGGTTTTCTTCGAAAACGGCTCCACTGATTTTCTTTAAACCTGGAATAGTAACTGCACGTTACAAACATTTACTTCTTTTAAAACATTTTTCAGGAAAAATCAATTTTAAGGGGTTCTTGGGATCGGTGAGTTTGGCTTACAAGTTTTGTAAACTGCCATTACAAGTTTTGAGGGACTACCGGTAGTCTATAATAAGTCACATTCAATTAGCGTCATCTCTTAAGAACCAACAAGTATAACTACTTTTCCCACCATCTATTTTATAAGTAATGTAAGGGCAACTTGGAACAAATTCCAAGTTTAAAAAAATTTGTTTTTTAGAATTGAATAAACGACGCTTATATAAGCAATTTTTGACCGAAATTAAATATAATAGCAAAGTAATTTCTGTGACATTGACTAACACAATTTTTTCTATGAATAAACAGATGCTAAAATCTTTTAAATAATGCTATTGCTTCTTAAAAAAAATATATACTATATTAATTAATATAAATAAATAATTAAATTAAATAAAACTTTGTCTATAGTAAAGCGCACTAATTACAAAATTATACAAGTTAAACCAGTTCCCATTATTTAGAAGAAAAACCACCTCATCAGAACGTAGACTTTCTTTTCCCAGAAAACTAAGTCTAAACTCCTTTAAAATGGGACAGACTGCCACAAAATGAAATGTCATTTCTTCTTCATTCAGGTGATGACGATGCGGAGGGGGAATGTTAGTGTGGCGTGTGAGTGTTGGGTATAGATGATAAATATGAGATTGAGAATACAGGCGTGTGAGGGGGCGTAGGCGATTAAGGGCGGATGATGATGTTGAGCTGCTGATGAACGGGCTCTCGCAGATGCCACTGTATAAAGGCAATTCCCTTGGTGAAAACGGATTTTATGCCAGAGAGGCGAAGATGAAATTCTGTTGTGGCGAAAGCGGACGGCGAAGTAATTGGAGAGATTTTCTGACCGAACAAATAGTTATAAAAATTATTATTCTATTATTTATTGAAGTTGTTGCTTTTGAGCATGATTTAATTTTGGCATGATTTGAAAAAATTCTGTAATATTTGTTTTTTTTGATTATATTTGTTTTTTTTTTCTCTCTGGATTACTTTCAGTGATTTATTAGTGCCGTATTTTTTTATAGATAACATTCTTGAATTGGCTGAAAGAACAATTTCTGATTTGGTGTTAGAGAGTGTCATCCCACCGAAGAGAATGCAATCTCAGATCTATTTATTGAATACTGTATTGATATATTGTGGTGGATTATTAAGCAATGATCACCAAAATTACTTATTACGAATCCTTATTAGTTTAAGCGGTCATTTGGCTGGCATTTTTCAAATGAGATATCGTGTCCACCCTGGTTGTGTAAGAACATTAAGAGATATTAGAAATACTAGCTTTGAAGCATTGAGCAAGTTTTATGAAAAGTTTGAAACTTATCCATGGACTGAAGAAGAAACTGAAGCTGTATTCAAGGTAATTGAGATTTGAAGTTAAAATTCTTGGTAATTACAATAGAAATTATTAGATATTTTTCAAAGATTAGTGATATATTAGCGAACTTTTTATTTAGGGTTTTTTTCACCATGCACTATTTAGCAAGTCTTGAATATTTTCATATATCAGAAACTTTTCAATCGTAAATTGGACCAGCAAGTATTTATGGCTACGAAGATAATTTTTTTTTTTTTTTACGAGTAGACGCTTCTAGTACTTCCACGCCTATTATGCCATAGCATACTTTTGGATCTGATATATCACTTAATCATTTGGTTTTAATCTGTCATGAAACATTAAGTTTTTAGTCAGATTAGATTCTATGGGGGTTGGCTCTACAGCCTACGCCACCGCGACCACTAAGGGACTATTGTGGCACCCCATAAGTTGGGTCCCTTCTCCAGTACTGTTCTTTATCTGAACTTTGGAGTCCGTGGAGGCTTCTAAGTGGTCAGTTAAGAACACCTCTAATCAGAGCAGCCTCCCGAGTCCTGTCGCTTTATTAGACTTAATAGTCGCGAGAGAGGCCCTTGCGTGAGGCTTGCAGGCTTGAGCTTCTCCTCACCAAAGAGACGAAACCTCAACATAGGAGCCCCTCGCATTGACACAGAACATACTGTTTCCTCTTCTTCCTGACAAATCCTGCACAGGCTATCTATTGCCAGGCCCATGCAGTGCATGTGCTTGTTAAGTCTACAATGGCCCGTGAGGAGGCTAACTGCTACCCTTATGGCCATCCCGGCCTTGTTGGAGTAATTCCGTAGTTAGCCTGGGCGAGTAGCAATGAATGAACGTTTTCGCCTACCTTTGGCCTGGGGTTCTAGCCCACCATGTTCTGATGGATGACTCCACCGTCTTGCGATGCCGCAGAACGGTTCGGGTCCTCATGGAACCCTCCCGGGCTAGGCGATCTGGCGCCCCGTTGCCCCTATGACACGAATGCCCGGGTACCCAAACCAGGAATACTTTACTTCAGCTACTAATTTCTCTGAATACACCTAGACAGTTCCACGCCTTGCTGAGCTGATCTCCCACGAGTTAATTGCTCGCAGGGCAGCCTGGCTATCCGAATAAATGACAATTCTGGAGTTATACACTTTTAAGTTTCAGTTACGTACTTCATAACATAGGTTTAGATAACAAAAAAAAAAAAAAGTTTTACTACCTATATCAATTTTGCCTGTGCCTAGCACCAACAATTCTTATACTATCACCCCCAATACTCAATACACTACAGAAATAATAATTGAATCAGCTAACAGGGTTTTCCTTCCCCTGGCAAAATTCTAACAAAAAAATACACACACACAACTGCCTCTCACTCACTTCTACATACATAATATATTCCTTACAGAGTAGTAGTTAATAAATTTATATTAACATTTCTTGAAAAGAAGCCAAGAAAAACTCGGATCATCTAGGTAGCAGTGGCTTTAACTTTATAGTCTTTTCAAATTTCAAGACAAATTTTGTCAAACTCGCTCTTAATTTAGGCTCTACGTGATATGTACAATATGTAGAAATGTTCCTAAAAACATTTTATGATAAGTAGATACCCGACTACCCTAAAAATTTGTTAGTGTTCTCAAATGAATCTTTCAAATAGAAGTGAAACAAATATAAATGTGATAAGTATGGAATTTTTAAGATACTTTTAATTACTTTTAATGTAATAAAGCTGTTATACTTATATATATAATGAAGTATATTAAAATGATACGTTAAAAGGGAGCTTAACTTCAGTTTCCTCAGTAACTGTAGAATCATTTCTCTCGGTAACACATTTAAAACAAATAGATAGGTTTAATTGTGTGCAGTTTGAATTTAAAGGCTTGTTTCTAATTATGCGAAAGCAGACAAATTGGAAAACACATATTCGTAGAATGGCATTTACCTTCTGACCCGATCCTTCATGTCGAATCCCCGTGGATCTTCCAAAAAAAATTAGGTTTTTTTTTTGTTCACTCAGAACTCATCCAAATTTTTAATATAATGCAATATAAAATGATATGTGATTCTGGTGAAAATGCAAATTTGAAAAACTGATTCATAATTACAATATATTCTCACTTATTCGTCCTAACATAAAACATTTTGCTTTTTATATATCCATTAATACTTTTTCTGTATATTCAGGTGTTTGTTTGGCCATATCTTAAAAAGTTACCAGTTGAAGGAATCCATAGCCCCACTTCTCAACTGAAGCTGTTCAGTCTCTGGAGTAAAAATCCTAGGTAAAAATACAAATATGAAGTAATTAATAATAAATAATATAACTTATTTTTCCACAAATTAAAATGATTTTGGTATTAATTTCTTCTTTTCTATTTGTTAAAGATACTTTGTTATGTTGGGTAAATACCATGAAGACGATAGAAACTTGGCGCCATTATCTCTTATTATTCAGCTTTGGCTTTCACCAAAAATTCACGGATCTGTATATAATACAATATTAGATTTGGTTGAAAATTTGTTTACGTTGGAACAAGATGATTCAAATGAATGCAAGAGAATTGATGTTAGAAATCCGCCCATAGTTTGTAAGGAAAAGTTATCAACACTGAAACGTAAGATTAATTTGAAATCTATTAATGATTTATCATAGTTGAAAGTTTTTTTGGTAACATTAACTTCCATAATTATTTATATAATAAATTGTCCTTATCTTTATTGCAGTATCATTAAATTATGGTAGCATATTGTTACTTCCATTTATCCCGGATATTTTGGAATTATTACAAAGAAAATTATCCACAAAACAAGGATTAAGCAGAAAAGAAGTGGAAGTTCTATCAAGAATGACTGAATTAGTTACTGATCCTGATTCTTCTGACAAATTATTGAATCTCTTAATACCTCGTTTAATTAAAAAATCTGGATCTAGTGAAGATGTTATAATCCCCCTATTGAACACTGCCTACAATTTGATAAAATACGTCAGAAATCCAGGAAGATATGTAAGAAAACTCGCTCCACTATATGGATCAGTAGAAGGCCCTGCAGCGAGGAAATTATTATTCTCAATAGTAATAGAACTTTCAAAACAAGAGGGGTATAAATTTTGTTATTTATTTTATTATGTTTAAAGATGATAGTTTTCCTGTTTGTTTAGCATTGTTCAAAATTTACAGATCAGAATGTGGCTTGGATGAAGGCCTTCTAGGAGATTTAAACGCTTGGGATGTTAAATGGATAGATCAGCCTGATTTTAATCGAAGATTAAGGGCTTTTAAAAAACTTGAAGAAATGGCGAATAAAAATGATATTTCTGTTAATTTGGGAATCATTGTTATTTATACATGTTTCTTCTTTATAAAAACAGTAAGTTAGTTATTTTTATTTGATTTTCGTAAGGCGCGTCAATGATTCCATCTTTTCTTCCACTTAAGTACTTTTATATTTCTTTTGGTCATAGCAAAAGAATGCTTAAATTAAAGATGTCTTCTTTTCTAAAATTTTTTATTAAAAAGTTATTGTTATTTAAAGACATGTTGCTTATAATACTGGTTGGCAAGTAACAATTCCTCTTAAAAAATGACTGAATACACAAGCTACTTCGGCTTTTCTCCAGAGTTCTTTTACTCTCTGGATTCTTAAATTACAAATTTGGTGCGAATAAATTATTCATAGCTGTTACAATGATTCTGTGCTCGGTTAATTATTCATACTTAACTTGAACTTGAAGAAATAGTGGTCTACTAGTTCCGATCCCGTTCTTGGATCTGGGGTATATATCTATATACTATGTAATAGACTACATTGTTTACTATTACTATGTAATAGATTAAATTGATGTTTATAGGGAATTTCGATAAAACCAAATTCTTTCTGCCGAAAAGTCTTCTGTAGGTATTGTAGTATTTGTGCTTGATTGTACTCTATAAAGGGTAACGGCGTAAGTGTCAGAATTTGTGAGGTCGTGAGCTAGAGTTGCCTATGGATACGATAAATCCAAGTAGTTACACGTATCATCTATCTCTTTGCAAGTTCACTGGGTTCAGAAGAGTACTTTGTGACTTAAGTACACTCTCCTTCTGGTTTGTGGTTTCTATTCTCTAGCATAGAATAATGAAGAGTCGAGATATGAGAACAATATAAAATCAGACTGGCAGAAAAATCATTTTAGACTGCATCGCCTTCATATCAGTCGCCTACCATTATTAATTCAGCAATAATTCAGCGTTTCTTCCCTACTGCAAAAACCCCAACAAAGTTTTCAGTGCTGAGCTAGTAAACCCCATAAAAAGAAATCACCAAACCAAAATTAGACCTTTGACATATACTTGCCAATCGGCAGTTTTTATTTCCGAACATACGGCTCTAGTCGTTTAATCCGTGAGTAGGGAGGATGTGGAATAACTTCCAGATCATATGTCAAAAAATACAAGTTTAATCGATAAGTGCTCCGGTGCGTTGTCACGATGGTGATGCAAGACTTAACGCAAGAGAGAGCTTAAACACAGTCTTTCCTGGGCTTGCATGTGCCCTAACAGGTGGCATAACTTCTGTGCCCTTTTAGATTGGTAATACCTTGTTTAGTTATTATAAAATTATTTATGAAATTATTATTTATGAAACGATTGCAGGAAAAGGATCTTTCACTGAAGGAAAATTCAAAATATTGCTTACAAAAAATTTGTCCTGCACTTTGTCATTCACTCCAGGATAATAGTAAAGATAGAAATTTTGTAATAGGCACAATTCTTTATCTTATTTCAAAAGGATTGTCAGATAAACAAACGGAGAGTGTATGCTATGATTCAATTTCTTTATTGGGATATATGGTATGTATACTTAAGATATTTATGTACATGAAGAACTAGAATTTTTTTTTTTTGTATCTTGTTCACAAAAATTAATATAAAATATGATTTCGAATTGTTTCTCGTTAATAATATCTAATTTAGATATTTCCAAAATACACTTGAATATAGATGACATACAAAATCCTTAATTAGTTCTAATTTTTACAGGCTAGGGAATGTTCAGGATTACATCCGGTACTTAGTGATTTATCACATCTTGGCAATAAGGTTGATATGGAAGTTGATTTCTTCGAAAATCTTCAACATTTGCAGCTCCATCGTAGAGTTAGAGCCTTCTTAAAGTAAATAACGATTACGTATTAAATTAATTAAAACATAATACTTAACTTTATAAAATGTTTCCCAATTTAGTACTAAAGGACAGAAGCATAAATAGAAAACAGAAAAATTAGTTTCTCAAAAAAAATGTTTTAAATAGAATGACGTATCAGATTTTCTTGATATTAGGAACTATCAAATTTGAACTTAGTGCATTATTATTATTATAATGATTTTTAAGCTGACGATACACTTGTTCAGAAATTGTCTTGGTATTAAGAGCTCTTGTGATAAAAATGTTGACTATATTAGTTAAAACTTTCCTAGTGAGTCATGCCATTTCTTTTAATAATTTGGTTATAAATATGGCTTGAATTGCTCTTATTCTATCAGATATAAAAGAAACAGTGTATCTGTTCCAGATCATAGTGCCGCTGTTGTAATGACGACATTCATTTAATTGTACTTTTTTCTTAGAATAATTTTTAAAAAAACTGTTTCTTTAAAAATAATAGAAATGTTTATTTTTAAAGGTTTTCAACAGTAGCTGAATCATTAGACAAACCTATGAATCCGCGAACTTTAACAGAATTCATAGTTCCATTGGTATCACATTATTTATTATGCGATAAATATAGTAATAAAAACTCATTAATTGATTCAGCAATCAAGGTAATATAGAAATTGGTTTTTATGTGATGTATAAAAATGATACAACTATTTAATTATGATTATTTTTATAATAATTATTATATTTTGATTATAGGCTTTGGGCGTTGTATGTCGTATGCTTCCTTGGCGTCATTATCAAAATATATTAACACAATATATCCAGAAACTTCAAGAAAACATTGAGTTCCAGAAGCAACTTGTACGAATTGTTGTAGAAATTTTAAATTCCTTCCATTTTGACTTGGCATTAGCCGACATAAATGATTTAGGAAAACGACATGATGTTAAAGGTAATAATAATGAGGATTTAAAATTAGATCAAGAAAAAGTAGAGTCGAAACAAGACGGAATTGAAAACGAAGTCTCTGGAATTTCAGTAATTGTAGAGGGTAAGTGTAGATTATTTAAACAATGGGGATTTTTATATGCTTTTAAACAATTTTGAAAATAAAACTTGTTCTGAAAAACACCTATTTCAATATAGTGTGTGGATTCAACGGTTATCTTCTGTAATGGAGCTTATATATATATATACGAAGGAAACGTATTGATCGAAGGGACAGATATATACATATATATCTGGCCGTTCAATCAATAATTGAAAATGTGTTTAGAAACAATGAACATGAGAAAGCTGTCAAGAAAATATAAGTTGCTCTTTTTCAATGAACTTTAAATTGGTTTGAGCTAGACTCACTAAATTACGGAATCGAGCTCCATCTCATAATTTGTATCATTGCGCTAATAACTTTCTTTGTAATGAATTGAGTTATAGTCAGTATGTTAATTGAGAGCTGTACTTTGATTTACTGGTTTGATGAAATTGTTTTTGGTTAGTTCAAACATTAGGTTCATTTGAAATTTGAACGCTAATTGATTTAGATCAGCACTATTCGGACAACAGCAACGTATTATTTTCATGCTAGAAAAGAGCACAAACATTATTAGCCACGATCTTTGTTGTAGTTAGTCAGGGAAGGGTATGTTTGTAGATATGTTGTTTGTATGTTGGGTCCCGGGTTCGAGACCAGCTTTGCTGTCCTTAGATTTTTCTTCCTAGGAGCCTCTGCAGCTCAACAGTGTTGTTTATAACGAGAGAACATTGTCCAGGGACCGGCAGTGCACTGAGAAGACTTCAAGCGCCAATGACCTTAGATGTTGACCCGCCTTAAATTAAAAAAAAAGTTGTACTATTGTACACTTCAAGTTTGAGCAAGCTCTGCCCGTTTCTCCTGATGTGATAACCTTACACAGAGGGTTTGGGAGAAATGGCTTGTAGGACTGTTAGAGGGTCGATGATGTTGATGACTTATGGTTTATGGTAGCAGTTTCCTACTTACTTTTATCGCGAAACTATTTTCAGTTCAATACAATATTGGAATTCTAACAAGTTTTAATGATTATAAATAAAATAGTAAATAGAAATACCAAAAAAGCAAACGGTATGCAGATCCTTGGAAAATAAAAGAAATTTTTGTTGAACGAAGTGTCCCAAAACATGGTTATTTCCCTAGATCCTCTCCTCTTTGTAAAAACCAGTTTCTGCACCTTACTTCCCAAATCTGCAGTGATACATTCATTCAGCTCTAGACTCAAGGGATTTTGTTATGGTACCCGAAATATTGGCGTAACCTTAGTTGGGAATCCCAGGTTTACGGTTTACTCACCCGCTAGATAATCTAAAAGCACCGTTCTTCTTAACTTCATTTTAACTTGCTTTTTGGGGCTCACGTGACAAACTATAAAAGGAAAATCACCAATAGAGCTTCTTCGCTTAACACCTCAGAGAAACTAAGTGGGAACAGTAATTATAAGCCTCGTGACATTAAGCAGATGATTACTCTATCGCCGATGCTCATTTTTTGAGTGATTATATAGTTGCATAAACAATGTGGCTATAAGGTTTTTTTTATTTAAGGAAACAAGTTTACTTGTCCCCAAAGATAATTTTATGTAGTTTTGCACGAGATGAGTTAGACAGTTAAGAATTAGGCAGTGTACTTGAAAGAATATAGAAACCATATCACAAGAAGTTACAACAGAATTGTTCCTACAACTTATCGCTATTAGTTACCATCCAAGGGGCTTTGTGATTCTTGTTTTGTTCAGTTATTGCTGTATAAAGATTTATAATTAGAACTAAAAAAAAAAGGTAAAGAGATGTGCACTATTATACAATTCCTGTAATAGTTAATTGAGAATTTATTTAATGAAAAAAAAATGTAAAGATATTTTTATGATTTTATTCTATTTGATTTGTAATTTTGTTTTTTGTTTTTTTAAATAAACAGAAAATCAACACAAGTTTTATTAATTGTTATTATTTTATGCTGTTCATTCAGCAAAATATTATATTTGTTACAAATTAACATTTATGTTGCGTAATTATGAACAAAACAAAATTTAAAATTGGAAAATATTCAAATCTGGAATTTTATCCGTCGTATCATGCTTATTTTTGTGGCTTCTGACCGGATCCGGAGGCTGTCGAGTTCTGAGTTGATAGTTGAGTCGAATTGAGTTGTAGTTGAAGAGTTAACTTAACTTCAACTTCACGTTTCTGAACTTTTTATTTCCCTAAATCTTCTATTTCTAAAAACATCAGAAACAAGAAGTTGAAACAACTCTCTACCCGAACTTCGTAGTCTTACTTTGAGATGGATGAGAATGCGAACCGGTCAGAAGCAACAAATAAGGATGCTGTGACATACGAAATCCCATTATGTTATCCATCATTGCGAGCCCCAACCATCAAGAATTATTCAAACTTTGCATTCTACTAAGTATATTATTTTTGTTTTTCTTTTAGATGACAGTGTGGCTAATTTAGAGGATGAATCAGTAAAGGATTTAGAAAATAATGTAGATGATGCAATAATTGAAGTTCCTCAAACTAATTTAAAAGCATTAGATCAAACAGTAAAACTTTCGAAAGCGAATGCAACACGTGTTATCAAATTGATTGCTGAAACCCTTTTACCGCAGTTGCAAAAATCATTGGCCCAGAGATCCCAGACAGATGTTCAGCATAAGCTTAATAGAAAAACTACTGGGCCTGATAGAGATGAGGAAGATGTTCTTAGAGTACCTCTTGCAGTTGCTGTTGTCAAATTACTACAGAAACTTCCAACTAAAAAAATGCTGGATACGAATTTACCAGGGTATTTACTTTGTTTAGTACATATTGTAAACCCCCATAGAAGGAAGTGAACTAGCCACTATTTCTTCAGGAATCTTGATGTCTCTATGAATATCCCAGCCTAGCAACACGTACAACACCTAAACACTAATTTTCTATCAATCAGATACACCAGGGCTGCTATAGTTAATGTTTGCAACTATTTTGGTTCGCGTACCTTCGGCACACTCTCGCACATCATCAAAAACTCACACACTCAACCACTAATTCAGTAACTCACAATTACACATTGTGCATTTCACAGACTGCTACATAAGTCATATAGGAGCTATAATGGATCTTTCAGGTTTTTAGTGATTTGCCTTTATACCCACTTCCTCTACAAATATCCAACATATAAAACAGAATATTTCACAAATAGCAATGCAGTACTACACTATTTCTCATTAAATTAAATATTAATTTAATTTTAATTATATGTTTTTAGAATATTTATGAAGCTTTGTACATTTTTGAAGAGCCGCCTTGAAAGTGTAAGACGGGTCACGCGAGAAACACTTCAAACAATAATGTTATCACTGGGATGTGACTATCTGCCATTGCTAATTCGCGAAATGTCAGCCTTGTTAACCAAAGGTTTTCATGTACATGTATTGGTGTACTCAATACATTCTGTATTGAAGACCATGACCACATATTTAAAAAAGGGGGATATTGATGCTTGTGTTCATTCATTACTCAAGGTATGTTTTGGATGATTTTAGTAAGTAGAATGTGAAATTTTCCAAACTTTTTATCATTTTGTGAGTTTAAGATTGAAGTGATTTTTCAATTTATTGCCTTGTAAAACTGATATATTTTTGGTAGGTTTGTAGTCTGGATTTATTTGGACATGCGTCAGAGGAAAAGGAGGTAAATCAGATACTTGGAAAAGTAATGGAAGCTCGAGCAAATAGAAGTTATGACGTTTTCCATATATTAGCCACTTATGCTTCTGAAAATTACTTATTAAATATAATTTTGCCATTAAAAGAGGTAAAATTTATATTAGATATTTAAATTAAAATAAAACCATATCTTTGTCACCGAAAAACTCGTAACATTAAAACCATAAATAGGTATTTTAACCTTATTTTATGTATTTTAGGAACTTTCCAGAACGATGTCACACAAATTTGTAAGTAAAGTTAGAGAATGTTTACAACAAATAGTACTAGGTTTGACGGAAAATGCGTTTATTTCCCCGGAATCTCTGTTGCAATTTGCATATGGTACTGCCTCAGAGAGTATTCCTGCACTTACTTCTGGTTTAAAAAATGAGCCAATTGACCCAAAAAAAGCAGAACTTAATGCACGAAAACAACCAGATTCGTTCATAATTCCTGCTGGTATGTACTTATTGCACATTTGTTTTATTATTAGTAATTTGACCATAAATCTAAGAGACATTTTCCGTGGTAGCCCTGCTTCACCAGCTCTGCGGAACCAACCACCACAACAGATATTTATAATTTCATAGATTATTCAATAGTAAACAAAAAATTGACAAGTTCATAATACTTCATCTTATCAGCACTAAGAAAAAGTAATAAGCATTTTAGAGCTTTTTATTAAGCAGGATCAGTTTTATTTTATCAAGTAATCTCTAGATTATAAGATTCTGAGGTTCTTGTAATGCGAAACTTCTTGAATTAACGAGGGAATATTTTGCAATTCATCATTTGTGCCTTCTTCTAATCAAATACATCTCTAATAGAGTTTAAAGGAATAGAAATTGAGAGTGCTATCAGTGACATTAGGGAATTTGCTAATTTTGATAGTACGTTAGCCTAATCTGAGCAGGATATCAGTCAGTCGAAGGATAAAGGTTGCTTTCGATTTAACTTCAGACTGTGGAAATTCAAAAATAGGCTTAATTGAGACTCTGATCGGACTGACATTTTCCAGATTTTTAGCTCTGAATAGGGACACATACAAATTGAAGATATATTTCTATAAAAATAGGAGAGAATTATTTTCAAGTTTAGTTTCAGCAGATCATTATATAGTTAAATTAAGGGGAGTTGTTGTTGTTGTTGTTGTTGTTGTTGTTGTTGTTGTTGTTGTTGTTGATGTTGTTGTTGTTGTTGTTGTTGTTGTTGGGTCCGCAGCGTTGGAAAGCATCGGAGATTTTTTTCCCGAATTCATTTTGTGGTCATCGTCTGGTTTCGGGACGTTCGCCCATCATTAGGATATCTTGGTAAAGTGTGCGATAATACAGACATTCAGAGCAAAATCGGTTTAAACAGTTTGTGCTAACTGATTAAGCAGGCTAACATGGGAAAAATCTCTGATTACAGGGGAGTTATTATGACTTTCACCTCGTTCATTTTTACCGATCCGATTGGAGAAAACTCTCCTTTTTACTTACTTCCGGAGAAGGAGAAGTTATTGTGATCGTGTCATATTTTCTAAATTCAGTTGTCACACCGGAAATACATGTTTTGAAGTCCCTTTAAAAAAAATGGTTTTAGCAAATGATCTAAGTGCGTGAGTGGGAACATAATATCCCAAAAACGAAAACTCTAAAGAAGCTCAAACTTGATATTTTGTTTAGATACCACAGCCGCATGTATGTTATATAATAGGGTTTTAGTCAAAATCCATCAACCGAAAGTGCAACTTTGACTGAATAGTTCTTTTAGTTTTTTCGCGATTTTCTTAGAAATTGCTCCAACGATTTTCTTCAAACTTCGTATCTGTTTCACTCATAAACTACCTATCATATTTATTTAAAACGTTATTACAGGAAAATTTGGGGAGGGGGAGTTCTAAAGGAACCGCAACGTTAAGATCTCTAAAGTGTCACTTCAGTATAACGAGGGTTTTTTTTTTAGTGTTTTCGGATGGTGAAGAATATTTATTAGAATAGAACTTTCATTTTTCTAGCAATAGAGTATGCGATTTTCATGGTTATTAAACCTAGGTATGCGGCTGTGGTGTGGTGGCGTCGCATTGAGATAAGATCCGCTAGACTGCTGCTTGAGGATATTCAACGCTTGGCTTGTCTGGCGGTGACCGGTGCGATGCGGACCACGCCTACAGCTGCAATGGAGACTTTATTAGGAATTCCACCGCTCTTTGTAGAGGTGAAAACTATGGCAATGAAAGCCTGTTATAGAATTAAACAGGCAGGTTTTTGGCAGGGAAAGCGATATGGTCACTCTACCATTCATCGCGAGATGCTTTTGAAGGTTCCTGTTACAGGTTTTCCCTCTGATAGAATGTTGAAGACTTTTGTTTTCGAGCATTCTTACAGTGTCAGGTTACCCTCTAGGGAAGATTGGTCAAGATTGGGTCCGTCTGGCAAGATACCTGATAATTACTTCCGGTGTTACACGGACGGTTCCAGAATGGATGGTAGGTCTGGAGCTGCGGTCTATTTTGAGACCGGAGATCATTTGACAGTATCTCTTGGTGAATGGACCACGGTCTTCCAGACTGAGGTTTATGCTATTCTTTGTTGTGTTTTGGATGAGAGGGTACGTAACACTAACTTAAAAGGTGTTTGTATCTGCTCGGACAGCCAGGCTGCGTTGAAGGCGCTGAGTTCATGCGTCTTCACTTCCAGGTTGGTGTTAGAATGTTCAAAAAGACTGGAAGAGCTTTCTTCTCTGAAGGATGTGCTTCTAGTATGGGTGCCAGGTCACATGGGAATTTTTGGAAATGAGCAGGTGGATAGGCTTGCCAAATTAGCCGCCTCTCTTCCTTTCATTGGTCCCGAGCCTGCTGTTGGCGTGTCCTCTGGCACATGTCTGTCAGGCTTCAGACATGGACAGCTTCACAGCATTCATCCTTATGGATGAGCTCAGTTGGTTTTCGGCAGTCCAAAATGCTCATCGGGGGTCCGGACAAGGCCATTAGTGAGACGTTGCTGGGTTTTTCACGGAGCGCTCTCAGGCATCTGGTTGGATCTCTTACTGGACATTGTGGTTTAAGGAGACATCTCTACATAATGGGGCTCATACCGGATCCATTTTGTAGAGTCTGTGAGACAGAGGAGGAAACACCCATCCATCTTATGACTGATTGCTTGGGTTGTGAGGAAATTAGGTTCAGGACCTTTGGTCGGAATAGGATGTCTGTGGAAGAGCTTAGGCTATTTCCGCTTAAGGTTATTGTCCGATTTATTCGGACTGCGGTGAATCTTAGATGGATTAGATCCGGGTCTGGATTTTTGTTATAGACCCGGCTTGTTGTTGTTTTTCTTGGGGTAGCTATATGGGCCCAGTGAGGCTTTGGATAGCGTAGGGTTTCCCTCCCCACAGACAAATAATAATAATGCGATTTTCATCTGCGTAAAAAAAATTCATGGAAAAGAAAATCCACGTAAATGGAGGGAGAGCTGTATAACATATTATATTTTTTTTTTATAATATTTTAGTTATAATTGACAAATTTTCATTAAATATATTTAGAACTGTCGTAAGTTCTAATAAATTGTTTCAAGATTCATAGTTTAAAGCTATGCTTTGTAAAATATGAGTAACAGCCTTGAATTATGAGACTGCCAAATACTTAAACACGTCTATCGTTGTCAGACCCTGCAGATTAAAATCCTACTTACACAGTCAACGATCTTTTTTCATCTCTAACCTCATTATCCACAGTATTTTAAAATCTCCTTTGCTTCCATCACAACCAAATCTCCTTTCATTCGTTTCAAATCCATAAATTCATGCCTTCTCAACTTCTACGCTCCCTATAAACCCATCAAGTGACTGACGCTCGGTTCATCTCGATCCCGCGACGATCTGGATACTGATTATTCTAGAGAGACAATGTACACTTAACGCCATAAAACGGCTTATTAAATTGCCAAACAGTTTTTCACGATTTCAAGTTGTGTTCGCTGATTTTCACCTAAGTTCAATGTTCACATTTTTTAATTTTTAACTTGATTCACATTAGTTAAGACGTCTTTAAATATATATATATTTTTTTTTCAGAACCTAAAAGGAAAAAAGCATTGGAGAGTATTACCTGCAGTCGAACCAATGCAAATCTACTCGTGGAATTTGGTCTCCGTCTATTTTATTTCCTCTTTAAACGAGAAAAACTTAAAGCTCAGAATTATGCAGACTATCTTGATCCAGTCGTAATATTACTATCGGATTGTATAAAATCCCAGCATGTAAAGGTAAGTTACACCCTATTCTAAGAAAGAAAAAGCAAATTTATTTGTTTTTATATTCTTATCAGACTGCTTTTCTTTTTAGGTTAGCATTTTGGCAATCCAGTGCTTATGCTGGGTTTTAAAAATGGATTTACCTTCGGTCCGTAATAAGATAAAAGAAATTACACTGGATTTATTTTCAATACTGCATAAATATGCATCTGCTGGTCTCAGCAATAAAGGAGATAATTATGATCTTGTAATGATTACATTTAAGGCAAGAACAATTTTTATGTAGTCAATATTTTATGCTTTGGAAGTTATTATATATATTTGATTTATTAGAACTTAATTTAATTATATGTATATAAATCTCAGGAGCTATTCTGAACGCGTCTACTCTGAGATAAAGATCCGGTGCCAAAATTTTTCTTGAGTAGCTAGTTTTCACAGCAGAGCAATTCAGATCGAAATCTTGTTCTTGTTCAGATGGAAATCTTGATCTTGTTCTGATCTTTTAGTAACGAGTTTAACGTCACTAATCATATGGATCAGTTACTTATTCAGCGTCCGTACATAAGTTTCTAAACCACCACATTACTTTTATGACAAAACATACCGTTTCTGACACATACCGTATGAAACATCATATGGGTTAATTCCATTTATAGAATTTTTCGCCAGTTTAAAGTTCAAAATTTTTGACGTTAGCCAAAAGTTGTTTTTGGAACAGTTGATCTACTACAAAATAATAAGAAAATGGCAATCGTTATCATCAGTCTAGACGTTATAATAGTCAGATCGTGCATGCAGCCTCTTATTTGGCAGGTGAAGCTTGTAATACTCCTCCAACATAGCTTTTTGCGGCTTAGTTTCTCCCGAAATACGTGACTAGCTAACTGCGTCATAAGAAGCTAATAATATGGGATCAGCGTTCACGAACTTGTCAATTCGGCGCCTTTCTCCAGTACGATGGGAATATTTCACAACCAGTTCATATAATTAGTAATTTTCCATTGGATTTCTTTGTAAATGGAATGAACTTTGTCCTGCTTTGCAATAGAATAAAAGCGAGTAGAATGAAATGTATAAAAGAATGGAACAAAAAAAAAAACTAGAAATGTTGAATTAAAAAGCTGACTGAAATTTCTTCATTTCACAAAACCTTCTTAGATGGACATTTCTTATTTTCAACTATAACTTGGATTACTAACCAATGCGGTCATTTCCAAATTCCTGAGCTCCGAATGTCATGAAACTGGCATAGAAGATCCTAAGTAACAGAACATTGATTATATAAAGCCTTTTTGCATTTCATGACGATTATTTGAAACTAAAAGCAGACTTTTTCTTACTTGCCCGAAAGAGGAACCTATAGTAAGAACGGAAACCGTAGGGGCGTTTGAGAACTTTTCTGTACTAATTTGTTTCGTCTTATGAGTTTGAAACTTTTTTTGCAAAAACTTTATTACATTATCTTACAATAATTGATTTTACCTAATTATTAAACAAATTTGAATGAGAAAGAAACGTAAAAAAATTTGCCCAAGCCATTTAAGTGATTTTAGTTTATCACTAAAAGGAAAGTTTTCATCCTTATTAGATGTTGCACCAACTAGTATAATTTTACCTTTATTTCTCTTGTGTAGGCCGTAGCAGTGATTGTGAGAGATGTAAAGCATTATCAATTAGAACCAGAACAAATCCGAGCACTTCTTCTTTATTGTGAACAAGATCTGGATGATTATTCAAGACAAATTACAGCATTCTCTCTTTTGAAAGCTGTTATTAAAAAGAAGATCGATGCTCCAGAATTAATGGATGTTATGAAAAAAGTTGGAGATTTAAGTATTTCATCAAATCAGGATAGCATACGATTGCAGGGTAGACAAGTCAGTAGGATTAATATTTTATTTTTTAGATGTACAATTTTTTAATTTTCTATCATTATTTGAACTTTAATCTTTTAATAGATAATGCTGCATTTCTTGATGGAATACTCTTTGGGTAACCGGATAGAAATTTTTTTGTCTTTTTATTTGTCCCAATTGGACTATGGCCATGATAGTGGACGAGCTAGCGCCTTGGAAATATTAAAAAATATTACAAATGCCTTCCCTATTGTAAGTTATTCACCAAAAAATAAACTTTTATTTTACATTTTATGTAAACCTAGTTTTTTTTTCTTTAATGAGATTTTATTTTCGCAGAAAGAATTACAAGCATATTGTGCCGTAATATTTGTAAATGTTTCAACTTCCCTTGTTAATGATCCCCAGCCAGAATGTCGTAAACAAGCAGCAGAAATTATTGGCCTCCTTTTATGCCGCATAGATAACAATAGTAAAGACAAACTGTTTGATGTTACTAAATTATGGTTAGAAGATTTAAAGGTGAAGTGCCATTGGATACAATTAAACAAAAATGTTTAAAATTTTTAAATACTTATAATCACACTTGTTTTCATTTTGTTTAGATTAGCCATAGACGTCTAGCTGCCCAGATTATTGGATTGTTCGTTGCAGCGGAAAGAGAAAAATTTGAGAAACGTTTGTTAGAAATACTTCCTTTAATAATGAGACAGTTTGTTGATGATTTTCAAGAGAAAATTCCAGGCAGATTTGTACTTTTAAAACCACCTCAGACGCTTCCGAAGAATGATACAATATGCGATCACCATATATATCATGTCCTTCATATGCTTGTTAAGATTGCATCAATATGCCCTGGTTTTCTAACTAATCCACAATATGTGGAATATACTGAAACGATTGGAGGTAAAATATATATTACTAAGTTTGTATGTTCATCATTTAGAATATGTAAATATCCTTTCTAATTTGTTTATTTTATAGAAAATGCGCAAGGTTTACTAGGACATGCTCATGAATGGGTACGCCATGTTGCAGTACAGTTGTTGGGACAGATTATTTGTGCAACTCCTGCAGTGGTGTACGCTGAAACGATTAACGATCCTAGTCTAGAACGTCCTGGCTTTATGTTAACAGATAGCTCAAACAAAATCAGGTCATTAACACTGGATCTGATTTCTCAGCTTGTTTCTTCAGAAGAAGTTAATGAGAAATTTTTAATGCAGGTTAGTTTTTCTATTCATTTAAATAATTGCCAGGTTTAGTATTATATTTATAATTTTATAATTATTTAATTATTTGGGGGGGACATTTTTGGAACCATTAATACTTTTCAAACATTACATCACGTCTCCAACACTAACTAGAATCTATTAACAGTTTTTATTCGGTGATCTCTGAATGTTATAAAAGTGTAACAGACTGCTTAAGAAGCTAAAGTAAAAGAATAAGAGCTGAATAATGAACAAACAGATTCATTCTTGGAATAATATAATTTGTCTTTTGTCATAATAAACTTTATTTAAACATTCACCCCAAATTTCAATCACCTCTCATATATCTTTTTTCATAAACTGCATGCTTAGATGAATTTATGTTGTACCTAGGTGAACCGTGTAATCCAAAATAAAAAAATTTAGAAAGATCAATTTGCCATTAAATTTTTTTATCACCAGGGTCCGATCCGAAATTATATTGAATGTTTTTTGCGATTTTCTCGAAGAGATTCTATCAGTTCCCTCAAATTTCCTATTGTAATTGTTTTTATTTACGTCTTTTTTAACAAACCGACTTAAAAAAAAAATTTTTGGCAAAAATTAGGTCACTCACTTTAAAGTTAGAGATACGCCTTTTCTAAAAAAAAAATTAAATTAAAAAAATCGTAACTCTGAAAAGCTGACAATGGGTAAAGGTACGGTCTGCTTATTTTATTGCAAAGTAGCAATAATGACAAACTCCCAAAATTCGTTGTCATGCTACCTATCAATTATTTATATATATATATATACGCGTACATAAAATACTGATGTGCAAATATAAAAAGTTAAGTCATAATTATCTACATTTCCCAAATGGTAACAATGAATGTTGGCATTCAGTTAAACAATTCTGGAAAAAAAATCTGCCCTTGGCAATGAATTTGGCCAATGAATTTCTTCAAACTTCCCTGCCAATATGCATCTATTGTATTAAATCTATTGAAAAATTTTTGTTATTGCTGAAATAATTGAAGTTCTCTTTTTTATTAAAGAAATCTATTTTAAAATATTATTTTCAGTGCATGAAATTACTAGTATATATTACTGAAATAGTGAAAAATATTAAAATCAAAGATGGCTTCCATTGCCTCAGTTTAATGTGGTTGGTAAAGCGAATTAGGCAAAAAATAAATTATGAAGTTATTCACACACCCAAATCTATCATTGTTGTAAGTATTTTACAGTTTACTTTGAATAATCAACTACAATAAATTTCAAAAATAAATATTTCTAAAGAATGATATTAATTTAAGATTTTTGATTTCAGCGGAAAATGTGTTTCAATTGGATTGCTGCAATAACAGTGAAGCTGTCTCGTGAAGAATTAGAGCCAATTGCAAGTTCATTGCTTTTCCCCTTGATTCGGGAGATGAATCTTGTGGATAATATTACGCTTAGGAAATTCGCAAAAGAAGCAGCTACATATGTTAAATCGAAACTAGGTAATGATACCTATCAATGTTTAGTTGCTGAGGTTACAAGACTTCTTGAAATAAAAAAGGCTGATAGGCGAAAGGAACGCAATCAATTGGTTTGTTCAATTTTATTTTTGTTAATATTCTATTTACTATTAAATAAATAAATTATTAATATATTTTTTTAACATTGTACTTTCTATTAATGCTATAAAGATATATAGATATGAAGATAATATCAATAGTATTAAATTTTCGAGATTGGGGAAATCAGAGTCGATAAGTGAAAAATTCTAAGCGAATTGATTTCTTTTAGGAAATCGGGGGCAGTGTTGTTGCCAGCTAACGTGATAGTGCCAGCTGGCGCAGTAGTGTGGAAATACTGAACTTTGTAACCGCTGAGGCTGCGGTAATTGGGTTACGGGGCCAGCAAGGCCAGTCAGAAATATTCATTCGATTGCGGGTTGTGATCGAGACAAATGTTTTGGCTGGCGTGGTACCGGTGTTTTGTTGGGGGTGGGGGGAGTTGCTCCAGTCCCTTCCAGTGAATGCGAGGCGAGCAGAGATCTAGTTCGAGTTGCCTATTAGTAGTGAAGAAGATAAGTCTTATTGTAGTCGCAGAAGTAGTAAAATTTAGCCTAAGAATATGTCATTTTCGGCTAGTGAGGTAATGTTGCAGGAAAAAACTCATTATTCAGGCTTTAAATTGTAGATAAAATATAACATACTGTTATAGTTGTAACAGGTAATAATTCATTGGAGAAAAGGTGATCGAATTATGTGCTATTGTAAGTGATAATTCGGCTCTAGTAAAAGTTGTATTAAAGTAATAATGTATTATTGTTGCGTAAGAAATTCTCATTGTTTAGGGTTATAATTGTATGTATATGTAAGGTATTAAGGTAAATGTTGCAAGGGAAGTCCCACTGTGCGGGGCTTTAAATTGTAGTTAAAGAGATAGATAGCGTCTCAGGATCGCGTAAGGAATCTTCATTATTAAGTGTCGTAAATAGTTTGCTGAGTATAAAGTGTGATTGGAAGGGAAACCCCAGGACTCAATATCTGGATAGATTTAGGCCAACATCGTAGTATTCTTTGTAGTTCGTAAGAAAGAATCTAAAATTTGTAATTTTAGTTGGTTGTCCGAATAAAGTATTTTTGTTGTGATGTTAGGGTAGAAGTAGTGCTGCAGATTAGAGGATTTCATTATAAGGGATTGTATGCACTGCTTTTGAGACTTTTAACGTAATAATTGTAATATTGTATTGGGACTTGCTATTATAATATGTTTATGGTATAGTGCGTTGTTATATTAATGGCAAGCGCTCTCAGCATAAGAGGAAAATTTCCTTGCTGGTCTCTGAGTTTGTTGGCCAACTTTACATGAGTATTGTCCTCCAAATCCGACCGAACTAAAATCAAGATCCTAAAGTACTACATTATTGTATGTTTTATTGTAGCTTCTCACATTTTTCTCGAAATGGTTTAAACATTATATTCTCGTATTTAATTTAGTTATATCTTCTTTATTTGTCTCATATCACGAGCAAATTATTTCAGTAGATAAGGGAGAATCATGGATTAGGTTTTCGACTAAAGTAATTTCAATATGCGTATGCTTTTCGTTCGCTTTTATAAACTTAATGGACCCAAATGTTTAGTAAAAATTCTGGATTATAATAAAATTTGTCTAATTAGCCATTTTGTGGTCATCGGCCGGTTTGGGGTTCGCCCATCATCAAGATGTCTTGATAAAACAGTGCGATAACACAGACTTGCACGTAGAAAAATCTCATTAATATGTTCTTAATTATTTCACATTAGGTTTTTTAAAACTTTCCTTTATGGATTTGATGTGAAGTTTTTGGAAATAGTCTTTGTATATATATCTGAATAACAAATTAGACAACGAAATATGACCAAAACTTACATATCCGAAAGGTGATCTGATAAGAAGGATTTGGTTAATGTCTTTTCGAGCTTTTCACTTTTTCTCTATTTTCTTCCAACACATTGTATTTACTATAATGTTCAATATATTTGAAAAATTTGTTCGAATTTTGAGTTTAGCAAGTTTTGAGGAAATTCTAATTTAACTTTTTTTCTAAGAAGATTTCTGATTTCTTAAAATTAATTTTTGTTTTAGATGGTCACCGACCCAGAGAGGGCTGCAAAAAGGAAAATTAATAAACAGCTTAAGAAAAGAGAATTAAAGAAAAGGAAAATTGAATTAATAAAAAGTCATAAATTTAAAAAGAAAAGAAAACAAGATGTGCTATTTGAAGGATAAGGACTTCATATTTTTGTCTACATTGAGTATATCAAAAATTAGATTACACATATTAAATTGGACCAATTGCAACCCAAAATATAGTTAGTTGGCTATTACAGGATTGTAATGATACCAAATTGATTTCGACAGGCTATAAAAGTCATAAATCTGCCGATGACGATTTTTATAACAAAGTTGGCATAATCTTGTTGTTAGGTATTTATTGCAACATGACTAGACGTGCAACTAAAAAGTTTTACTTTCTTCTCATGAAAGAGCATCCCTCTCAGAGGGTGTATGGACGTAAGAAGTTGTACTCAAAAATGCGAAACATCAAAAACTTTTCTAATTAATTTTACAATTTGGTGCATATGTTTAACTTTCCTCGCTATTAGACTTGTACTAAATATCGGGTGAATTCTCTTTTATTTTAATATTCAATATACAGCGAAGCAAAAGTTAGTCTTTTTAATGTACACTAGAACTAAGATGGGATTTGCCAGCAGTCGGTAATCTGTATTAACTCAAAAAGAGAAATATGTATTTCAATGATTATTAATTAATGATGATGAGTGTTAATTTTACCATTTTCTTTTTGTTATTTATGTACATACTATGTGCATATTAATTGTAAATATTGAACATACATTGTATATATTTGTTTTTATTTGTAAAGATAATTATTTTCAATTAATAAAGAAAAATATTTTATGATAATAAATTTCCAAAAGTTAATGCTATGGTAGTTTCATCATTGTTCTATATGATTATTTTATTAAAAAAAAAAAAAAAAATATCTAATGTAACTGTATGAATTTAGATTTACTATGCGATATTTGAAAAGTTAATTTTATATAGTTTTTGCGATAGATTTTCTCGAAAAGCGTTTCAATTTTTGAACATATAGTTGAGTCCGCAATGCTAGTTAAAATCTTTGATTTTTATCAAAGCTCCAATTATTTATTTATTTTTTTCAACAGTTGCGGATTCTTATCCATCATCAGAGTAGGTTTATGTAAAGAGCGCACATATTGTCAGAAACATTAGGTTGAATTCAACTCTACAGAAAATAAAAAATCTGGTGTGAAACACTCACACAACTTTCTCTTGCTCCATTTCTCAAAATTATAATTGACAAATTTTATAGTTTGTGTACCAAATTTAATGAAATTCGTCGAAAACTGAAAAAACTGTTCAGTAAAAGCGCACTTCCGTTTTACTAATTTCATTGAAACTCAGAATTTTGGCCATCTATTTATTTCTAATTAATTTTCTTTGGATGATAGAATTGTATAATCAACTATGATAGCACTTTAGAGAAAAACATAACCCCACTCCTCCTCCAAAAGTGTCCTTAAATGAATTTTCCCAGAAAATTTTTTAAATAAAAGTTGTAGATCTTTGTATGTTTGGTTTATATAGGAAGTTTCAAGGAAATCGTCGGAGACAGTTTTGTGAAAATCGCGAAAAGTGAAAAAATCATTTACTAAAGTGGTAATATAAAAGCATTTCCGGTTATCCGACTTTTTTGAAACTCGGAATTTCAAAAACATATTCAATTCTAATTAACATTATTTAGGTGACAGAATTGTTTGATAAAATCAAAATGGCACTTTAGATGAAAACCTAACCCTATCCCTCCCCCATAACTGCCCTTAAATGAATTTTCCCAGAGAAACGTTTCAAATAAACGTTGTGGCTCTTTATACGTGTAGTTGATATACCAAGTTTAAAGAAAATCGTCGGAGCCATTTTTGAGAAAAACGCAAAAAAGTAAAAAAAAACAGCAAAGTAAAGTGGTACTTCCGGTTGAGTAATTTTGACATATGACCCATTGTCAGATGCCATGGTGATATCTAAACGGAACATCAAATTTCAACTTTCTATGGTTTTTCGTTTTTGAGCTATACTATTCACATACACACATAGACCATTTGCTAAAAACCACTTTTTTGGACTCAGGGGACCTCTGATTAATTACGAGTAAGAGAAAGTAAAAAATGAGGTTTACATAAAATGTAAAATAAAAGTTTATTTTTTGGTGAATAACTTACAATAAGGAAGGCATTTGAGAAAACGGTGAAAAGGTGAAAAAATTATTTAGTAAAGTGGTAAAGTAAATGCACTTCCGGTTGTACGATTTTTCAAATTCGTAATTTCAACAACATATTCAATTCTAATTAACATTATTTAGATGACAGAATTGTCTAATAAACTGAAATAGCACTTGAAATCAAAACCTAACCCCACCCCTTCCCCAATACTAAAATTGTAGCTCTTTGTACATGTAGTTGATGTACCAAGTTTAAAGAAAATAGTTGGAGCCATTTTTGAGAAAACCGCAAAAAAGTAAAAACAAAAAACTAGTATAGTGGTAGTTCCTGGTTCAGGAATTTTGTCAGATAACGTTCTGCCAGATCCCATAGTGATACCTAAACGGAATATCAAGTTTCAACTTTTTACGGTTTTTCGTTTTTGAGCTATGCTGTTCACGTACATACACACATAGACCACCATTTGCTTAAACCACTTTTTTGGACTCAGGGGACCTCAAAACGGATATTTCCGGTGAAAACTCGATATCGAAAATTTGTCACGATTACAATAATTCCTCTTCTTACTAGGAGTAAGAGAAAGTAAAAAAGAGAGGAAATAGAATAAATAACATAAAAATTCTCTTTGACCACACATCATAGTAACGCCAGGATCTTTACAATAGCGAACCAAACTACTCTAACTTTGCCATTTAAGTAGTTTATAAATTGATTTTCATTTTAGTTTACTTTTCTGAAATGCCGAACTCAGAATTTCTTCATATTGGGCAGACTACTGTAGAGCGATACAAATTATTCTTCTATCTTCCAAATTACACATACAATATAACTTAAATCATGTATATTTCACATAATAGGCGCCCCCTCGTCGCCTAAAAGAGCCCTTAAATGCATTTTCCTGAAGAAATGTTTCAAATAAAAATTGTAGAACTTTGTGTGTTTAGTTGATACACCAAGTTTAAAGAAAATCGTGGATACATTTTCGAGATAATTGCAAAAAAGTGAAAAGAAAAAAAAACATTCAGTAAAGTGGTACTTCTGGTTGAGGAATTTTGATAGATAAGGTATTTTCAGATCCCATAGTGATACCCAATCGGAATATCAAGTTTGAAATTTCGGCTATTTTTTGTTTTTGAGCTATCCTGTTCACATACATTTGCTAAAAACCACTTTTTGGGACTCAGGAAACCTCAAAACGGATATTTCCGGTGAAAAGTCGATTCGAAAATTTGACACGAATTCGGCATAATTTATTGTTAACCTTCTACTTGTGTTCAATCAAGTAAAAAATAATAAGGTGGCAGGAATGGACCTTAATGGAATATTCTCCAGAGATATTTCAGGTGCTAAAAGTTTTGAATACTTTTTATGACTAGGGTGCGATGCCATTTAGTTTTCAGAATGCTATTGTTTTTCCTTTGTATAAAAAAAAGGTGATATGCAGGTTCCTAGCAATTACAGAGTATTTCATTCATAAATTCCATTTGTAAAGTATTGTTTACCTGGTGTGAAGCAGAAGGCATAATATGGAGCGGTCATTATCAATCGGGCTTCAGTAAGGGCACTCTGCAATAGATCATGTTTTCTCATTAGTTAACATTATTAAATTGAAATGGATGCAACCAAAAAAAAGTGTAAGTTTTATTTGTTGATTTTCGAACTGCATTCGATAGTATCAATAGAAATGGACTATTTTACAAGTTGTACCCGCTAGCAGCGCCCGCTCTAGCGGTTACGTCGCCCCGGACAAAAAGACAAATTGCCGCCCCTTAAGAATATATACTACCGATCAGAAGTTTGGGATCAGTTAAGAAATTGGGCCTTGAACTACTTCACTATAGTCGATCTTGTCCAATTGAAATTCTTAAAGTTGCTCTTAAATCTGCTACGACAATTCCCCAGTAGTTTCGTTCGCTAGAAGTTGAATGACGGCAAGTGAAAACCAATATTTTTATTAAATCTATAAGATTGTGGCTGAAGATTTTATCGATGTAAAGCAGCTCACCTCTGAAGATATGCTATAGAAGACTTGTGAAGCTTTTGGATGGTTGTGACATTCCTTTTAACTGGGTGGCTCTTGTGAGAGAAATGCTTTATTCTATAGGAGCGCAGGACATCTGGGAGGCACAGTATGCGGTCGTGGTCTCTAATAAGTTAAGAAATCTTTCTCTAAACTGACGTCAATGAAGTACTCAACTCTTCATATAACATCTTCTATAATTAATATGTCCCTTGGCTAATGGTAGTTCATATGTAAATTTAGGGGTAATATCATTAAAACCAGATTAATAGCTCATACAGAGTGTGAAACTAAGTTTGCTCTGTGCGAGTCTGTGTTGTCACACTGTCTAAAAAACGCATCCTGAAGATGGGCGAACGCCCGAAACCGGTCGATGACCTCAAAATGAAGCAGGCTACCACGGAAAATGTCTCTGATGTCAACCTCTTGCCATAGAAATGTATAGTTTCTTTAGGCAATAAATGAATAATTGAAATATTGAATGAAATTTCTCAAGAAATGTTTCAAGCAATTGGACCAGACATTTCAAGAGATTTTGAAGCTGGTTTCAAAAATATATCCAATACAATATTCAATCAAATACCAACAAATGAAATTAGCACGTAAATTTTATTGACAACATTTAGATAAAAGTTCTTGAACTGCATGTTGGTATTTACATATAAATGCTTATACAAATAATGAATATATAGGATGGATTGCTATTTGAATCTATCATTCAAGTCTTAAATTTCTCATTTTAACATTGTATCTAAATTATTACATACGATAATAATAATATTCGCAGCCCTCTATAGCTTCTAGCTGTAAAACAAATGTAAAAAATCTGAACTCTCTCCTGAAAAAGAAAGGAGAGAAAAATATCATATCAAGCATTATTCCAGAAAAATATCTTGGCAAATGCCAAGAATTATCTTAATAGTTTGCGCAAGAAATATAATGTAGAAAAAAGATTTTTTTTTTAATTTAAGGTATCTCAACATCTGTGGTCATTTGCGCCCGGCGCCTTCTCAGTGCACTGCCGGCCTCCGGACAGTGTTCTCCCGCTACAGACAACACTGTCCATCACCGGACAGTGAGCTGTAGGGGCTCCTAGGAAAAGAAAATCTAAGGGTAGCACGGCTGGATTCGAACCCGTGATCTCCGCGTTGCTAGTCCAGCGCGCTACCACAGCAAATCCCTTCCCTTTGAAAAATAAATATTTGAATTTTATTAATATATTCATTTATTTCTAGTTTAAAAATGAAATGTACTTATTTTTTCAATTATCAATATGGTTATTGTGATTTTCTCCATAAAAACATCGATGATTTTTTGTAAATTTGGCATAATAACTATAAAGTTTGTCGATTACAATTTTGAAAGCTGGAGAAACTTGTGTGAGTGTTTCACAACACTTTTTTTTGTTTTCTAATTAATAAAGTAATTAAAATCATTATATTTGTAGTTATAAATATGGCCACCAGATAACAACATCTACTGAGAAATCAATTTTATTTATGGTTATATAGTTTGTCACTAGGTGTCACTACTTCCAAAGATTTTTTTGGGGAGTCCCTTCACAAAGACGCATTTTAAACTATTGAACAAATTTTTACATCATAGGATGGCGCTGAGATCGGGTGGCAAATTTTTGAACTACAATTCTGTATATCTAGAAGCTTATGCTTTCTAGCGGCAATTATTTGAACTACTACAAATTCTAGGTTAAGTAAGTGCTGTTACCTGGCGGTGAATTCAGAAACGTTAATTTTTTTCGTTTTTAACTATTTTTCTTTTTTTTATTTCAACTAAAATGTAAAATTTGTATTTTTTTGTTTTCTAATTAATAAAGTAATTAAAATCATTATATTTGTACTTATAAATATGGCCACCAGATAACAACACCTACTGAGAAATCAATTTTATTTATGGTTATATAGTTTGTCACTAGGTGTCGCTACTTCCAAAGATTTTTTTAGGGAGTCCATTTTATACCGTCCCTTCACAAAGACGCATTTTCAACTATTGAAAAAAATTTTACATCATAGGATGGCGCTGTGATCGGGTGGCAAATTTTAGAACTACAACGCTGTATATCTGGAAGCTTATGCTTTCTAGCGGCAATTATTTGAACTACTACAAATTCTAGGTTAAGTAAGTGCTGTTACCTGGCGGTGAATTCAGAAACGTTAATTTTATTCGTTTTTAACTATTTTTCTTTTTTTATTTCAACTAAAATGTAAAATTTGTATTTTTTTTGTTTGTTTTATAAGAGTAGTCCTAGTTTTTTAGTATAAACTTCATCTACAACAATTACATTCTTAAAGCAGTTAGAAAAAAGAAAAATTTTATATTTGTTCCTTAGCTCTATCTTTTTTTATGTCTTATATTAATTATTCAATTATTTGTTAAAGGAGGCTAATTGTGACTCTAAAATTAATTAAGTTATTTTCTCTCTTATTGAGTTACATGTATTTAGTATATTTAATACCGATTTAAAATATTCTTCCAAATAATTGTGAAGGGTGTTCTATCCTGAGACAAATTGTCCTGCAAATTGCCGGCACAAGCATTGTTACTGGATTGATAGAGAGCTTGCTATATTATACAATGCAATCTTATTTAGGTAAATAGCATAATCGCCACCCCATTATTTATCTGTAATACATGTCCACCGTTTATTTGCAAATGAATTATACAATAAAGGAATGAAGGGTGATTGTTTTATACCAGATTTCTTTTTCCTAAATCGCGGCAGTAGACCAAACAAATTTAGCGATGTCAAATCTAGACTGTGAGAGAAAATGCAGACTTTGTCAACAGAGCATCATTTTGATTAGGAACATAATTTTTTTCTTGCACAACTTTTATTTGAATATTATTTTTCGCATTATTTGTTTGTCTCAAAAGTTTTATTTTCGGGACTTCATCAGCCAGCAGTTATTTTAGTGGGACTTTAAAGAAAAGCATATTGCTATTGTTCCCCCAGAAAAATGTGGCAAATAAAAGTGTTCAGAATGTATGTGTAGATAATATTCAACGTTTAAAGAAAATCGTTGCAGCCAATTTCGAGAAAATCACGAAAAAGTGAAAAAAAAAACATTCAGTAAATTCGCACTGTCGGATGGATTTTGCCGTCTGTGCAATCCAAAATGTGTATTCTGGCAAATTGAATTAATTAACTGGTTTTGTTCTTAATTTGTTTGGAAAGGTAAGCCTTTGCAGTTCTATGGATTGTTGCAGCGCTCGCTATACGGTTACGAGAGCCCCAGACAAAAAAAAAAATTGCCGCCCCTTCAGATATATGCACTACTGATCAGAAGTTTGATCAGTAAAAAAATGTAGTTATTTACTAAAATTCTTTAAAGAAAAATATGGTTACATTGTAATAAGAATTTTCCAACGTGATTTATGCATAATACCTCCCCCATTTAAATGGCACCTTTTAAAATAAATATTTTATGAACATAATATACCTCGAAGTCCATAATATACTTTATACGCCCGGAGACCTTCTGTGGTTTCCCAGGAGCCTCATTCACGCTTCTATCAAGGAATGGATAGAAAACCAGCATCTGGGATGGTAGGAAAGAACACCAGGGCAGAGGCAGGCTGAATTCTTTCTTTCACTAGGGATCTACTGAGCCATACCCGTCTACTTACAGGGCATTGCAGGCGGCTGAATAGGCACATACACCATTTACTACTAGCAGACAACGCGTTATGCCGTTTTTGCAGGTACGAGGAGGAAACCTGGGCACACGTCCTTTGTGTGTGCCGGCCTGGCGAGGACAAGGTTTCTTCAACTGGGGACTAGCAATCCCGAAGCCACGAGCTTCATGCGGATCCATAGTGGAATGAGGCGTGGCACTCCCCCATCCAATCTAACATAATTTACACTTTGCCCTTTGAGAAACAATTCACCTCTTGGATTCGTTAGTAATTCACAGAGAATAATTTCTATCAAATTATTGATTCTGTTTATAGATTAGGACTTTGTATTGTTTGTCAACAAATCATTATTTACTTACTTTTTATTCTATTTTATTTAATTGGGATTAGTTCACTCCTTGAGCTTCACGGTTTACGAGTATATCTTTTTGCGTTTATGGTATCTTCACGGTTACGAGTATATCTTCACGGTACATCTTTACGAGTACATCTTATTGCAACGTTGATTTTTCTTCTTTTGAATTAATACAAAATGGGCAAAGTTAAAGAACTGAGTGTTGCTACCAGAAGTGCCATTTGTACTTTACATAAAATAGGGAAATCAGAACGAAAACTAACGGCTGAACTTAAAATTTCAAAAAATGGTGTTCACCGTGCTATCAAACGGTTTAAAAAGTATGGTGATCATGAAGATTTACACCGCTCCGGGAGACCAAAATCAACAACCACAGGTGAGGATAAGTTCATTATTTTATGAAGTAAAAGAAACAGACGACTCACAGCTCCAATAATCAGAGGAGAAGTTATTAAACAAGTTCGAGGCCAATTTCTGTCTCAACTGTTCAAAGGCGACTTCATCAAGCGAACTTAATATGAAAAGTTGAAACCCTTATTAAAGGGTGCAAACAAAAAGAATCGTTCAGAGTGGGCTTGAAATACAAAGACTTTACAATGAAAAATAGGAGGAACCTTTCAGCTCAAAAAAACTAGATCCACAATGCATAATACCTACCGTTATGCACAGAGAGGGCTCCGTCATGGTTTGGCGATGTTTTTCACGCTATGGAATAGGTGATCTCGTCCGTAATGACGGGATAATGAAAAAAGAAAATTATAAAAGCATTTTAGAAAATCACGTCTTACCCTGCGGTCAGCGATTGATTGGGGAAAGAATCATTATGCAACAGGACATTGACCCTAAACATACTTCCAAATTATGTAGACAATATCTTAAGGAAAAAGAAGATGAAAAATATGTGTCAATATGGTCTGGCCGTCGCAATCCCCGGACTTGAACCCAATTGAACTTTTGGGAACTTTAGTGGAAATTGAGCTAGATGGAAAAGTTCGTATCAAGTGCCCTAATTCTTCAGATACTTTGTGGCAGATACTGTACAGTGTGTGGAGTAATATTGAATTCGAAACAATTAATAAATTGATTGAGAGAATGCCTAGAATTATAAGAGAAGTAATTAAGCGGAGAGGTGGTCAAATTTATGAAAAAGCCGTTTACTCGAATTTATTTTTGGGAAAGATTTACACTTTGTAATGAATTTGTTATCGCTTATATTATTGTATATAGATTAAATATAACTTTTTTGAATTACTGACATTTTATTTCATTCATAACAAATCATTAAATTAACAAAAATAAATATAATACATTTTTATTCTAGGTGGTCCACACTTTTTACCAGAAGGGTATATATTTTTTTTAAGCAAGTCGATGCATGTTGAAACACAAGCTGAAGCAGCATTCTGTTCGCGTGCTAATGCTATTCTGTTCAGAGAAGTATATGCTTGTTCAAACAAGTTCAAGCATCGTCCTTTACAAATTCCTTTACATAATTTTTCAATAACAAACTAAATATTTTTAGCTATGTGACATAAACAATATAAATACGCTACGCACTACAAATTTTTAGCGAACGAAAAAACGATTAGTGAAATTTGAGTATTTAACACAAAAATATTTTTCCCACACTTACAGCCAAAATGGCGCCCCGGACAAATGTCCGGGTTGCCCGCCTCTAGAGCGAGCCCTGGTGCTAGGGATTTCTAGCAAATTTGTGAAGCTGTTAAAAGCTTATGTAGCGAAACTGTGTCTGCGGTGTGATGTGAGGGTGGTTTGTCTCCGAGTTTTAAACGGGAATGGGGGTCAAGCAAGGTTGCGCGTTAAGCCCGACGCTATTTGCCCTTTGCTTGAGAGATCTTCCAGAACACGTGGGTGGTGGTCTAACAGTGGATGACACTTAATTGTTTTTAGATAATTTTGTGGAATTTGTTGCGTTAAAATTCAAATTTTATTCTAGTAGGTTCTGTGTTATATTCTGTCTTGTGGGCTACCTGTAATCACTCTCTACCTCCCGGGGTGGGAGGTTGGTAACCTGTCTGCCCACCACCTCTACATTCATGTTGGGACAAATGCATTATTATACGCGGATGATGTAGTGTTGATCGCGGATGATCCGAAAGTTTTACAAATAATTATTGACAAGCTGAGTGATTATGCGTCGATTTGGAATCTCCACGTAAATTTAAATAAAACGAAAATTGTTATTATTCAAAAAAGTGGGGGTAAGCATAGATTGTGAGAAAAGTGGAGGTATAGGAACAGTCAGATAGAAGTGGTGCCTTCCTACAATTTATCTCGGAGTAAATCTATTTTCAACTTGAATTTTGAATTGCATCTTAAAAAAAAATTAAGTCTTGGCAGGCAAAGTATAGGGAGTGTTTGGCAAAATTTTCTCAAAATGGGCAAAACTGCCCATTAAATATAAAATATTTGATACCATCATTCGCGCTGTGGTATGCTATGGATGTAAAGTTTGGGATGGGGAAGTTTTTGAAGAGGTAGAGAAGGTTCAAAGGTTCTTTATAAAGAAATTGTTTAGATTGCCTTTAAATACTCCAAACTACATGCTCCATCTGGAAACTGGCAGAAACACCCTTTTTGCTGTACACTGAAACTACATTTCTCTTATATAACAAACATTTTGCTGCTCAGTTCTAAAAACAGGTTAACATTTATTGGCGTTGAAAACGGTTGAAGCAAAAATTTAGTGGTTTAAAAATAATTGGACTATTCTAGCAGACACTTTTGATGTGGAGTTAGACAATCAGCCTAGTGTGGAATGGCAGATCCACACAGCGCCAAGAATGCGAATTTCTAGCTAATAGTGCATATTTTCGTTAGCGAGCATTTGAATTTTAATGTTAATTATATGTAAGAAACTTGGATTTGGCATCAATGAGTGTTATTTTTAAATTACAAGGTGAATTGTTAAATTTTAATTATATACTGCGGATAGCTAATAAGTGCTCGCTGTGTAATCTGAATAAGGTGGAAGATACTTTCCATTTTGTGACTGAATGTGCCACCCTGAGGGAGCGGAGCATACGATTCTTTAATAAACAGTTTTTTTACTATAGAAGAATATTTTGATTTATTTAATGGAAGCAACTGGTAGTGTTCGATGGTTCCGTAAAAGAGGCATTATATTATAGGCAATTTTTAGTCCAGGAGTTAAATTTTTAAATTTCAGTAGGGCTATTTTTAGATAAATGACCAAGTTACATTGTTAAGTTATTATGTTTAATATTTATATTCATTGTAATTTCGATATATGCATACTCTGACGGCCACTAACAGATGTTATATTGAACTGTATTGTTTTCTGAATATTGTTAATAAAGCATCATGATCATCATCATTCATTCAATCATTCATGCGTTAACTTGCTACCGGTCCGCTGGCAGTAAAAAAGGTTGGTAAACGCTGTGTTAGTTGCTCCTAGAAATCTTGTTATAATCTTTTCACTGATGATATTGTCGATATTGAGTAAGATCTGTTCTAACATTTAATCTTGAAAAGTATAAATAAGTACCTTCGGGAGCCCCAAAAACTCTCATCTCCCTAGCATATTCTGTTATACTATTTTCCGTTTATCCTATAGGGTTTATTCTATTTTCTGAAACCAGTTGTTTGGACATCCGAGGCGGAAGGGAGTAGAGTCAGGAAGCAGAAGGGTTTGTGAGATACGCTGATCAAACATGAGAAATATGGTGAATTAGCAAAATTGGAATAGTAATGAGGACGAAGATAAAACGAACTTACCTTACAACAGGATATGAAGCGGATGCAATCGATGGAGGCCGAAACCCCTTAAGCTGAGGAAGATATGTAAATGAGGCGTGTGCGTATCTGGATAAGTATTTACATATGTTTGAGCAAAATAGAAAAGGAAGGTAAAGGGAATAGAAAAAAATACCAAACAGCGTAGGCGAAGATGAATAGTTTAGCCTGAATTAGTTACAGCGGTGAAAATTATCTGAAATGCATAGACAGTGTAAGACTTGTCTACAAAGTAGCAAAGGCACACAATTAAAACATTGGTCAGGAGACAACTGAGATATTGGTGGAAAACCGCGGCGAGCACATAGAGAAATAGGCAATCAAAATGTCCTGCGTCATTTAGATAGGAGGGCAGTTAATTCGTCAAAGGGCACCGCCAAAGTAACGAACGAACACCGATATTTTGGTGTTGATTCCTTTTCCAAAGTAACAAGTTCCACGGACTTCCAAACATCTTTCAATTTTATTCTTTATTTAACGTATTTATGCTTCAAATGTGAATAAATAACAAGACCATTTCAACTAAGTTCCAGTCTTCAGAATGGAAATGATATAAAAAATATTAAATATTTACAAAATATAAATTAAAAAATCTGGTGTGAAACACTCACACAACTTTCTCTTCCTCCAGTTCTCAAAATTATAATTGACAAATTTTATAGTTTGTGTACCAAATTTAATTAAATTTGTCGAAAATTGAGAAAACTATTCAGTAAAAGCGCACTTCCGGTTTACTGATTTTCTTCACACCCGGAATTTTGGCCAACTATTTATTTCTAATTAAGTTCATTTGGATGATAGAGTTGTATAATCAAGTATGATACCACTTTAGAGGAAGCTGTAACCCTACCCCGCTCCTAAAAGTGCCCTTAAATGAATTTTCCCAGAGAAATATTTTATATAAAAGTTGTAGATCTTTGAATGTTTAATTTATATGTACAGTTTCAAGAAAATCGTCGGGACCATTTTTGAGAAAATCGCGAAAAAGTGAAAAAAATCATATTTAGTAAAGTGTTAAAACAAAAGCACTTCCGGTTTTCCGATTTTTCTCAAACTCGGAATTTCAACAAAATATTTAATTCTAATTAACATTATTTAAATGACCGAATTGTGTAATAACCTGAAATAGCACTTTAGAGGGTAACCTAACCCCACCCCTCCCCCAGAAGGGCCCTTAAATCAATTTTCCCAGAGAAATGTTTCAAATAAAAGTTGTAGCTCCTTGTATATGTAGTTGATGTATCAAGTTTAAAGAAAATCCTTGGAGCCATTTTTGAGAAAAACGCAAAAAAGTAAAAAAGTCAACTAGTAAAGTGGTACTTCCGGTTGAGGAATTTTGACAGATAACGCACAGTCAGATCGCATGGTGATACCTAAACGGAATATTAAGTTTCAGTTTTCTACGGTTTTTCGTTTTTGAGCTATGCTGTTCACATACACACAGACACACACACACAGACCATTTGCTAAAAACCACTTTTTTGGACTCAGGGGACCTCAAAACGGATATTTCCGGTGAAAACTCGATATCGAAAATTTGACACGATTACAATACTTCCTTTTACTAGGAGTAAGAGAAAGTAATAATCTAGGACAGTTATTGGGTTAATCATAATAAATGTTTTATCAATAAATAATTCATAAATGTTAATCATAACTAGGTTATCATAAGTTTTTTTTTTAACATTTTATGTTTTTTTTTTTTTTATTCCGATTGGGATTGCGGTTTTTATTTATGTTCGAAAAACACAAGTAGTATACTAAGTTCAAAGAAAACTGTGGGAGAAAATACTCAAAAACCAATTCTTTGATAAACACACATCCGTTTGTAAGACGTTCGAATTTTGGAATTTTATTAATGCTTGTAATGTTGATGAATATTATATAGGTGGTAAAACCATATATTGAAGTGATACTTTAGAGGAAAGCATAGCGCTACTGTTCCCCCAGAACTCCCAAAAAATTAATTTTCCCGGGAAAATGTTTCAAATAAAAGTGATACGTATTTATGTGTGCAGATAGTATACAAAGTTTAAATAAAATCGTTTGAGCCGTTTTCGAGAAATTTTGAAAAACTGAAAAAAAATCATTCAGTAAAGTGGCACTTCTGGTTGATGGATTATCTAATTTCTAATCTCATTTCACCAGGGCACAGCATTTGAGGTAAGAGTAAACTCTACTCTTAGCACTTGATGAAATATCAGGGCCGATGTTCCTCAAGGCTCTGTTCTTAGCCTATCCTGGATTACGCACAAGACATTCCTATATTCAATACTTCTGTACTTGCTAGTTACGCAGATAATACCCTTCTTCTTTCAAGACAGCACAAACTTTCCGATGCTATAAACAATTTACAGAAATCATTAAACAAAATAACAGATTGGCTTCACACTTGGAAACATACAAAAAATACAAGCAAAAATTTTTACTCTCCGTAGAATGAATCCAGCAAAAACTCTAAAAATTAACAACAATGACGTAGAGTGGAGAATACTTATGAAACCTAAAATATCTTGGTTTACAACTTGCCAGAAGACTGACTTGGACTCCACACATAACACAAAAATTTATTCGCCTACCAAACTCTTAGACAGATCTATCCACTAATTAACAGAAGGACGCCATTAAAACCGCCATGCTCTAGACTTCTTTATACTAAGTGTCCCATTTAAACGGACCACTTTTGAAATAACTCTTAAACGAAGCAAGATATCTAAAAAGTGAACATAACGTTTGTTGAAGTATTTTCGCTCTAGTTCATAATGGTGTTAATGTTTTTTGATATTATTGCCGCCTTACACCTTAAATCGGTGGTTGAAAGTGGCGATTTCCTTTTGACCTAAACTTTTTACTACTGTATTGAAAACTATTGAAAAAATGAAGAAAAATGTCGTTTTTCACTTCAATATTTCAAGCCGTTGCCGAGATATTCAGCCATAAAGATTCAATTTTCTTCGTTTTTTTCCCCCTATATTTCTGTTGCCTAAACTAAAATTAAAAGCGGATTTTCTTATTAATTTCGAATAAATAAGGGAGTTCAAATGCTGCTAAAACCGTAAAGCTATTTTAAAACCATAAGGGACTTAAAAATCAGGTAAAACATCATTAAAACAAAACAATTTTCCAGGTTATTTACAAAAATCGATAAAAAAATATTTCCCACTTACTCAAAATGACCTCCTCGGCGCATTCGCTGCCCAAACATATGAAGTTGTTAATCGTATCATGTGTGCCGGAATTGCTAAGCAGGTTAGTTTTAAGTTTACTGTAGGTGAAAACTATTAAAATCTGGAGTTGTTAGTTTCTTGGTATAAATTTTTTCTTTGGGATAACGCCAAAGAAAAAATCAAGAGGTCTTAAATCTAGCGATCTGGAAGCCCAGCTTGCCGGTCCCCGGTCTCCCGATCCAGCGGGAACATCTGTCTGTTAATGTTTGGTGCGAAATGGTTGGAGACAAAACTGTTGGCCCATACTTTCCATCAGGTACCTTATTCGCCAAGAGATACAACAGTTGCTGGAGGATGTGCCATTGAATGTCAGAACAAGAATGTGGTTGCCCGAGCACTATGCCATAGTGGCGAGGAGAGATGTGAATGAGATGTTTAGTTACAGCTGGAGCGCGAGACTGTCCCTTATGGTTTTAAAATAGCTTTTAATTTTTTGGAATTTTCTTGGAACAGCTTCAGAGGTTTTCTTTAAAGAAATCTACTCAATAATTTTTTTTTTCTCTAAACAGTTATATTTATTTTAATTTTAAAATGTATTCCAAGTAGATTGTGGGACAGTATGAAGTTAGCTTTGTACTACCTCTGCAAGTTTTTCTGAGAGTGCTGATCAAGGCGCTGTCTAGTCTTGACTCCTGTGTAGTCATATTGGACCAGTTTTTCAATCCACACACGAACAAGTTACTACAGTTCCATCACCACATTGTAAGGCAAGTTACGTTTAAATAAAAAAAGTTGTTAATTAGAATCCCTTCAGGAGGAAGTCGTATGTGTTCAAACTACAATTTTGTTCTTATAGACCTCAGACTTAGTGGTCCATCCCATTTATGAAATTATATAAAGTGCGTCAAATATAAAAAGATAAGTGCAATTGCGAAGCTATTTTATTTTCGCTCACTTAAAATTATATTTTATTGCATTTTACCAGAAAGGTACAGGTATAGTAAAACAGACATTCAAGTAAAACGATAGTTGGATTTCTTCAAGCCAAGAGGGTCCGGGAGTTTAATCCATTTCACACATGGAAGTGTGAAAGTCTCTCCTCGATAGGATATTCCTGGTCAAAAACACAGAAGTATCCGAAACATCGAAAATTAAACTTTTCTTGATGTTCCAAGCCAATAATAATTAAAAGTTCGGACTTCTTCAAGTTAGTTTTTTTTTAAGAATTTGTACTTTTTATTTCTGTTTTTAGACAAAAAACAAGAAGAAAATTTCATCCATTAATAATGAAATTAAGTTTCAATCAAATTACTAAAGTTTTTAAAATGAAATTTTGAGTATATTTCGTGACTTTTCAGAAATTATAATTACTTTTTTATACTTATTATTGAATAAAAGGTTATGAAATTTTTCATTTAAATAAACTAGTAAACTACAAATTATATTTCTTTATTAAATCAAGTTTCCATATAAACTCTCAATAATAAATATTTAGCTGAGGCATAATTATTGTTTTACATAATTTCATAGAGTTCAGTCACGTCTTCTTATCACAATGTCAGTGGGTTATCTGGTAGCAAGTTTGCTTTGAATTTAATAATCAATAGTTTCAGTAGCCATCCTGCAATCGTTTAACGTAAACAACGCATAACATGGAACTATCTAGTCTTTCAATAATCTTAATCGCAATTCTCTTAATAACTTATTTTATTTTGAATCTTGTAGTTTTTAAGAAGAAATTACCTCCAGGTATGTAGTGTGTTGAAATTGCTTTTTAATAAAAAAATTACAATACTTTCTCTTACTAACAGTATGTACGTTCGCATTTAACTACTGGAGATCCTAGGCGCAACAACATTGTAAAGAGAGGTCATTGCAAAAAAAAAGTATATGTGAAACATAAGTTTTTTTTGACTGCATTTCTCAAAATTCTATTTGATAAATTTCCCCCAAAAATAGGAATTTGTTCGATATGTATAGTCACACAAGATGTCACAAATATTCCCTAGTTTTCAAATTTACAGTAATGGTTTTTGATTATGAATACTGCAATCCAATTACCTTAATCCAATGGCTTAAATTTCGGTGGTCTTGCAGAGCAATAAACAAAACAACAGTAGTCTAAACGTGAGCGGGTGATGCATGATATAGACGTAGCAGGACAGTACGGTCGGCTCCCCATTAAGTGCTAGACAATATTTTAATGAGATCAATAAATTTCCTGGCTCTACTACATAGTTCCTGAATATGCGGAACCCATGATAATTTTTTATCAAGAATAAGTCCCAAATAACGGATAGTATTCGTTACGTTGATTGGGGTACCTCTCAGTGATAAGGATGGTGACAATTGGTGTCTACGGGGTCTTGAAAATACTATGCAGTTTGTTTTATCCGTAGAAAAATTTAAACCGTTATTCAGAGACCAGCTATTTAAATTAGAAAGCACATTTTGTAATATAGATTCCCCTTGTTGAACAGTATCGACGGTGACATAAACAGTCAAATCATCTGCATACAATAAATATTTGGCTGGAGGAGGTACGCAGTCTGCTATGCTGTTAATTGCTACATTAAACATGAAGACACTCAATATACTGCCTTGTGGTAGTCCATTTTTTTGGGGATAACAGCTGGAACACCTATTTCCAACTCTTACCTGAAATCTTCGGTTAACAAGGAAATTACTGATAAATTTAAGCATATGGCCTCCAATGCCCCAACGATTTAAGGTCTCTAAAACTTTCCTGCTCCATACTGTATCGTAGGCATTTTTAATATCAACAAATATAGCAGCAACCATTTTTTTGTTTAGAAAAGCATCTTGAATGTCACGTTCTAGTACCACTAAAGCATCAGCTGTTGATCGACCCTTTCGGAAACCAAACTGGAAGGGCGATAAAAGGTTCTTACTTTCAACAAAGTAGTCTAATCTACTGGTGATGATGCGTTCCATTACTTTGCAAAGACAGCTAGTAAGTGATATAGGACGGTAACTAGACGGAAGGTGCTCGTCTTTACCATCCTTTAATATTGGGATAACGATGCAGTTTTCCAAACGTCAGGGAAACTATGGCTGATACAGATTTTGTTATAACAAGAAAGTAATGAGCTCTTAGAGATTGAGGAGAGTTTTCTTATAAATGAGAACAGGACATTATCCGGACCAGGAGCAGAGTCGTTGCACTTGCAAGGGCGTTTTCTAATTCCCACATGGAAAGGGGCGTGTTTAAAATCTGTCCGCTTTCGCTTGCGTTGAATTGCATTGGTCTGCTTTCCTGTTGCAGTTTTTTATTTAGAAATATTGCATCATAAGCCAAATCTGAGGTGTAATTAGAAATATATGCCGCTAAAAAGTCTGCTATGCGTTCTGGACTGGTAAAATAACAATTATTGCTTACTAGACCTGATATTATCGGAGTTCTATAACGCCCTTCAACTTTTCTTATTCTTTGCCAAACATCGTTGGTAGAAGAGTTCTTATTTAAAGAAGATACGATTCCCTCCAAGATATTATTTTTTTTGTTTAATTTCACGCCTAGCGAAGGCACAAGCTTTTTTATATTCTACAAAATTTTCCATAGTGTTTCGCGCTTTAAATCTTCTCAAAGATCGATTCCGATTTCGCAGAGCGTCTCTGCATTTGTCGGTCCACCAAGGGATGGTTACTCTGGGAATAGATCCTTTAGAGACTGGTATGGAAGCTTCAGTTGCTCTGATCATCCTATTAGTCACTAGCCAGTTTGCTTGATATCAACAACATTACCAGGCAGTTCTTCATGGTCAATCGTTGACAGCGTTGAATAAATATTCCATTCGGCTTTCTTCGTTAACCATCTTTCTGGCCTATTCTGATTGGGTATTCGGTTAAGGAAATGGAGGTATACCGGAAAATGGTCACTGCCATATGTATCCTCTAGCACACTCCAGTCGTATCTTGTGGCAATCGTAGGCAAAGCTATAGAGAGATCTATGCTACTAAATGTTCCAAACGAAGAGGAAATATACGTTGGACTCCCTGAGTTTAATGTAACTAAATCATTTTCATCCAAACATTCATGCACAATCCTTCCTCTTGTATCAATATTTTCACTTCCCCAGGTTATGTGATGGGCATTGAAGTCACCAACTATTAATAGAGGTCTCGGAAGTCCCGACAAGAACCTTTTAAATTCCGTTTCGTCAACTATTAGTGATGGAGGCAAGTATATACTGCAAACTGTTATTTGGTTAGGGATAGCAATTCTAACTGCACACACTTGGTAGTGACTAACTGTTGGTACCGGTTCACAAATGATGTTTTCTCTTACAAGTATAGCTACACCCCTCTGACTCGCTGCCCTTGAATATAATCTTTACGATATGTTTTGTAATGCTTCATTTGAAGAAGCTGATTAGGTATTAAATGAGTTTCTTGAAGACATATAAGGGCTGGTGAGTTTCTATGGATTAAAATTCTTAAATCTTCCTGATGAATACGAAAACCATTAATGTTCCAATGAATTACGCTCATGTTTGTTTACTATAATTATATTATTAATTATTAAATTTGCGTATTGATTTGAATCACCTATTTTTCTTAAAGCTTTACCTCTAGTCGGATCCTCTATTTTGGAACTAATTTTTCTTTTTGCGCAGTATCTAAAACCTTAACAGCTTTTATTGGCTGACGAAGGGAAGAAGTTGATGCAGCCGACAGAGGTCGTCGTAAAGACTGCTTTGTGATTCCTGAAGTTTCATAAAACGTCTGACTGGGAATTATAGGTTCTGTATAAGGAATGGGTAATACCGGCTGATTAGGTAGAACTTCTTGAGATTCACGTTATAGGTTTTCGGCGTTTTCTTGATTCAACTGTTTCATTATTTCCATAAATCCATTTTCTATTTTGGCTATACGTTCAGTTAGTAAAGTGATTGCATTTAGAGGCTGGTTATTTGTGGTTTCTGAATTAGTGCCAGAAGTAGTTGGAGGAGAGGTAGATGGAGTTGTTAATGGTAGGGTAACTGTTGTGGGTGCAACACTTTCAGCATAAGTTTTTTGTTGTGTAAGAGGAGGTGAGATTTGACGAGATGCTTCTCTAAATGTTAAATTCTTCGTAGTCATCAATTCCTGATTTTAGCAGCTTTTTTATATACATTACAGAATGTTGACAGTGAAGCATGGGATTCTTGGCAATTAATATATTTAGGAAGGGATGTGCATTCGCCATCATGGAGAATTTCAGAGCAGGTTTTACAGAGTGGTAAACTGGCGCATCGCGAAGAGTAATGACCTGTTTTCCAACAGTTAAAGCATCTTTTAGGATTCGGGATATAGGGTTTTATTCACTCTAATGAATTAAAACCAAAATTAACTCTGTCCGGAAGGTTGGGGACATTAAAAGTTAGGATAAGAGCTGGCGAGGGTTTAGAAGATCCATTTTTCTTAGAATTCAATCATTGAACATTAATTACGTTTTGCGTTGACAAAGCATCCAGGATAGTAGATTCATTGCTATTTATAAGCGGATACCAAGATACTATTCCCTTGCAGGTGTTAAGAATACGATGAAGTTCGCACATTTATTATGTGCTCCCCTAAATGGGTTAGTTTTTCAATTATTGCAGATTCTTCTTTAGATTTCGTCTTTATTTGTATAGTTCCATTTCTTAGTATATTTCCGTTTATACCAGGTACAACAGAATTCAAGCTTTGATATAATTTTATAGGGCATACTTGGTTGAACGACAAGTTCGGGTTAGCACTTTTTACGACAAAAACTTTATCAAAATCTTTATATCTATAAATATTTAGTGAGCTACCTGATGAGGAAGGTAACTGAGTAAAAGGATTTCTGTGAGGAATGGAAGGAAGAGGATTGTGAGGATGTAAGGAAGAAGTAGAAGTAAGCAAGGTAGCCCTACAAGGGGCGGTACCTTGGGCCAATGACTCCCCACCGATACCCAGGGAAGACGATCGCATATTTCCCACGCAGGCCTCAGTCTCCACAACCTGGAGTTTGCCGAGTGGCAAACTCGGGTCGCCCGCTGTCTCATACTTATTTATTTTCAAATCCATATTTGTTAAATTGGTACTAAGAGGCAATGCCTAGCACCTAGGGAAGGTAGCCCTAGGGTGTGCAGTGAATGTGCCTTTGAGTATGTGCGAGTGCATGTAGTGTGCTGTATTGTGTGAATGTTGTGATATTTGCACGCATTAGAGATGAGCTAGATAACCGTTGAGGTCGCTACTCCTCAAAGCTGCCTTGCGTGTAGGCAGCAACTTCGGTTCCAATGTGTAGTTTGTAAGTGTAAATATGTCAGTGTAGGTGTAGGTGTAGTGTTGTTAGACTGGGTTCCCGCAGGGACGCCAAGCCCCCTAAAAGTGGTCAAATTTCGTTATACATGACGGGCCACATGCGGCGCGTGGCTGGCTATCCCTGTGTTGTGGCTCTGGTATAGGCGAGGCGGCATACATAACATTGGCACAGTGAGTGGCTCATTGGTTGCGGAGCACTACTCAGAACAATAGCTGCCTTTCCTTCTTTTTGACCAATATTCTCTAATAGGTACAAATAATTTTACTGAGTAAGATTAAGTTACTACGTATTAATATTACAATGCTAAGCCATAAAAGTGATTCTTCTAAAAACAAAATTGACTTCTCTATGGATTTGGCATGAAATTTATTTAATAACATTTTAACTAACATGAAATATTACATTTGAAATTTATCCAACTGAAATCAGTACCATCATTCCTTTTTCTGTTACTAGTTTTCTTGACCACTCTCTTAATTGTATTTCCAGAATGTAAGGAATTCTTTACAAAATTTTTTTTTTAGTTTTATAGCGTCGGTTTTGACTTTTTCCGATATTTGAAAAACTTATAATAATATTGTTAAAGAATGCATATTATTTTATACGAAATGAGGTCGTCGTTACTAATCTAGGATAATACAGTAGATAAAAATTTAATGAGGTTAAAGATTAATATTTTTAGTCTCTATGTTTTACTGATCTAAATTTTTTATACTATAATCTATCGCATCTTATACATAAATAATTACATATAGTGTTCCATTAAATGTTTACATATAGTGATCTCTTATCTTTGCTTATGATTTGAAAATTATGCCACGATGAATTTTATAACTATAGTAGTGAATTAAAAATATTCAGGAAGTTATTAAAACTAATTTTTACGTTAGCAAAATTTTATCAGAAGAATTAGGATAAATTTTATAACCTTTGCGAATCCTTTCAACTGTTTGTTGCACGGGTAAAAAGATTCTCGTTTATGACAAAAAATTTAGTGCGCTCGTTATTTTTCTTAAAAAAAAAAAAAATGAATAGATAAAGATAAATAAAATTTCTCACACTGCTAATGAAATATGCACGATAAAAAATTACTTGGCAATACAGGTTAATTTAAGATTAAAAGATCATTTCCCAGTTAACACTCTTCAAAAAGACTTCATCTTTAATTAATATACTAAGTTAATATAATTATAATCCTTGCCCACACCATAGATAAAATCGCGCAACTCCGGTATATGAACAAATTCTGCGATTGTCGGTAGAGGAACAATTATGGGAATTTGCAACTCCCCATAGACCAAAATCTAAGGTCTATAGCTCTCACATTTCGAATTTAAAACTTGCAACTTGCTCCTTCTTCCTTTTAACTATTGTATTATTTTTATACTGTGTTTTCCCAACGGAGAAATTTAATTGAATCTTTCCAAATTGCGTCGTGTTTCCGATGACTATAAAAACAGCCAAGGCATCATCCAGTCTCAACCTAAGTTATTATTACTGATGCAGATCCCTCTGATACAAACTGTAGTATCCACCAAAGTCTTCTTTTTCTGTTTTATCGTTTCAAAAATAATAACCGAAGCAGCTATCAACCACAGGCAGCAATGTCTCCGGCCATGACGAAGAATGTTCCAATTCTGACTCGAGACTTGTATATATATGTTGACGCTGGTCAAAATGTACAAATTATTTTGCAACTTATTCCCAAAATCTATAAACAATATTCTCCACTGTCTACAGACATTTAACTTTTTAATTTTTTCGAGAAACCTCTTCTGTAGTTACCTTTCCAGCTAATCGATTATCTTCAAATTTGGTTTTCTAAGAATAAAGCTAATATACCTTGATATTTATACTGATATTTTAGGCATAAATTCTACATTCTATGTATAATTCCCTGCTGTACTTATAGCAGGAGAGCCAAATTCACGACCTGCGAGCCGCATGCAGCTCCCGGCATAATTTTTTATGGACTGCGATGCCTTCAAATATAATCTACTTATCTAACATAATAATAAAAGTGTCTTTTTTTTTTAGAGAGATTTGTTTTTCGAATTGGCAACACTGTTTCTAGTGACAGTAAATATGGTAGCTAACAGCTGGTTTGTGTCAGTTGCCATTTCACCATGAATAGACACGCCCTGAACAACGCTTGCAAATTGTGCAAATTTATTTAGAAATTCATTTCAGTTCGCGAAACTTACCATGCGCTACGTCCATTTCACGGTCGACCTAACCTTCCATTCGAGCAAGATATTCCAATTACCATGAATCGTTTTCGCACCACGCATACCCTAATTAATAATGCGCATCCGCAGAGACGTCGTACAGTGCGCACAAAAGATTTTCTTGCTGCTGTGGAGCATAGTGTTGAGGAGGACCCGAATGAGCCGATTCGCCATCGTCCATCCACTTTATGGAAGATTTAACGAAAAGATATGTGTTTACTAGCTTACAAATCCAGCTCGTGCAAAAATTAAAGCCGCGTGACCATCATATGCGTCGCACATTCGCTATGGGCCGAAAACAAGAGTGCTCTTGATCCTCAATTTCACCACAAAATTTTGTCCAGCAATGAGGCTCATTTTTTGTTGAATGGCTTCGTAAATGACTTTAAGTAATCCAGAAGTCATTATTGAGACATCCACAAAAAGTTACTGTTTGGTAACTTATCTACATCCACCTTCAAATTTGGTGTTCAAAGAATACAACTAATATACCTTGATATTTATATTGATATTTTATACGTACATTCTACATTCTATAACTCTCAGACTGATATGTGAAATCACCAAATTTTACGTCAGTAAGTGATAAGTGGCCCTGAATCACTGGCAGATATTTCTTCAACGATGATGCCGGCCAGAACGTTACAGTCAATGGAGAAGCGCTATAGATCCATGATTATTGACTTTTGCGTTCCCCAATTGAATGGCGTTAATGTGGATGAGTTTTAATAAGACGGCGCAACATGCCAGACAGCGTGCGATACAATCAATTTATTGCATGAGCCCATAATTTCGTGTAATGGACCTGTGAATTGGCCTTTACGATTGTGTGATATCATACCTATGTATTATTTTCTGTGGGGATATGCGAAATCGCTAGGCTATGCCGATAAACCACAGACGTGAGACCACATGGAAGACAACATTCGCCACGTTATTGCGCTATACGGACCCAGCTGCTCGAAAAATTACTCGACTATTGGACTTCCGGATTGCGCTTCATTCGAGCCAGCCGCGGCGCCCATATGCCTGAACTCATATTTAAACGTGTTTTATTTCATTTTAAGTTCTAAAGCTCTGAAAAAACACTCTTTTTTCGATATGTTTCGGACGCTTACCGTCTACTACGTTGCAAACTTAGCAAATCTACAATATCTTCCGCAAGTTTGTATAAAAATTGACTATTATAAACCATTAAAAAAGAAGAAAAAAAATTGGTCAATTTTTCTAATTAATGAGCAGTTGAAAACACAAAATCAAAATTGTGCTTTTTCACAGTATTGTGAAAAAATTGAAAAAAAAAAAAAATGAATTTGATATGCGTTTTGAAAATATCAAAAGGTTGTAAGAAATGTTTTCTATTTTCTTGGGGCTATTTTCTTTTGACATTGAAAAAGTTCCTAGTTCGATATAATAATTGATTTCCAGAATAATTCAATTTTGTAAGAAAAATATTGAGACTAGGAATTCCAAATATATATATTCGTATTTAGAGAAAAAATATCCAGCATTAAAAAAGTTTGTACAAAAATTTTAATGCTGCTTCGATAGGACGTATTTATGTGAACAATTATTTTCGTACCTGAAAATAAATAAAACAATTTGAGGATCAAAATCAACTGATAAACATATTTCTGCTATCACAAAGATTGTTGTTGGTTCTCACTCTTTTTAAATATTGGAAAATTTGTAGAGAATAAACGCTGGCCATAGTCCGGAAATAAGATAAATTTTATATAATGACGTTGAAAGTACAGTAATAATAATAAATAATATAATCATTGTACATTGTTAATCTAAAATGTAATAATTTCCACTCTATTGATTTGAATTAAAATTTATATATTACTCATATTAGTTGCATAATTTTTTTAATTACCCTAATTTCCTAAATCTTTCGTTTATATATATCAAAATTCTAAGATATTTAAAAACAATCAACAAGTGTGAGTGTAACAGAATCATTAAACTTGAAGTGAATACGAACTAGTTGAATTTGCTCTGACAATGGATGAAAATCCGAAGGTCAGGAACAATCTAAACATGCATCTACAACGGATAAAATACCAGACACCAGATATTTAAAAACATTCGGACCATGTGATGGCTGCCCGCCTAAATTTTACGTCTAATGACTTATCACTTAATAGTGATAAGTGGCCCTGACTTTGCACTCCTGAAGAAGCAAAAAAATGGGCTTACACTTTCCTTCCAATTTAGTTCTTACCGAACCTCCGACATTGCACGGTGGCTCTTGTACGATTAGAGTAAAAGCAGCGGCTCCAGTGTCAGAATTGGAAAACAAGAATGCTCCTTAAACACCTAGACGTTTTAATAAATCAACTAAGAGAAATAGTTCAAGTAAGAATATATATTTTATTAAGAATTATTCCAGGGTTTTCATATGCGAATTTGCACATATGGATCAGCCGCCACTGCCAACTAGTACTAATATCTGCTCAGAAACATCTAGCTTAAAAGCAATTCTAGTCGGCGGGAACATATTTCCCAACTAGATTTTGAGTCATGAAATTTCGGCTGGTTCAATGTTCGTGAGATGGGTAAAGTCGCTCTTGGTATATTCCTTCTTTTATTCTCTTGACTTCATTCTTGTTTTGATATTATTTGTAATAATAATCGTCGCCATGTGGAAAATAAATTATTCACTTTTGTAATTAAATATACCATTGATTTGATATGACTTTATGCACTACAAATATCGGTAATCAGGGCTCCCAAATACTTTAACTGCCTCACCTTTCTGGAAAAATTATTCTCTAGACCAATCCTTCCATTCTTCCTGCGCTATTTATACTTTTATGTAAACAGTTTTTCTTGTTTACGCACAATCCTAGTCCCTTGGTCGTTGCTTCATATATCTTAAGAACTCCGCCAATGTCGCTCTTGACTGTGCAGTTTACGAGCACATCTTCTCTTAGGAGAAAAAAAAAGCAAAATGCTGAAAGATTTTATTTTATATTCTGCCCTTTGGCTATGCATATCGCTCAAAGTGTTTTAAACACAAGATTAAAAAGAAAGGGCGAGAGAGGATCACCTCCATTGTCTTAGGCCTTCCCTGACAAAAAAATTTTCTAATAGTACCAGGGAGTACTTTCACTTCCCTGTAATACTTAGGTAATGTAAGCCTGACCATATAACGTTCACCAATCTTAATACGTATAGGGAAAATACCAAATTTAAATAAAATCTTTGCGAGTCTTGTTCGCTAAGCTTGCCAAAATCATCAGTAAAATAGATAAAATGATTGGCGATTTTTAAACAAAACTGATCAATTTAGACTTAACAAACACATAGAGAATACTTCATAGAAGTTTTCTTATTCAGCAGGTGTCAAAACATACTTTTGAAGAAAAATTCAGTTTCGAAAATTTAATATATGCTCTAAATTTGTAAATTATGAAAAAATACATTATGCATCTGCCAGCGTCCATACACCATACATGTTGTGAAATACCGATGCATTCAAACGGGATATAAAATTACAATATGGTACCTCCTAATTACAAGTCTAAGCTCATAACCACTACACCAACACCCGTATACCCTATATATTTTAAGGTTTCAGAGTAATTTCTTCTCTTGGTCATATAATGTTTATTATCAAATATATTTAAGCTGTTTTTTCTAAACTGAGCTATCTTTGCTCCTTCGCATTTGTGTTTCTCTCTTTTATCATCTTACATCTAAGCATTTCTCGCTGTTTAACAAGTGACTAATTAGAGAAAATAATTAACATTAGTTTTGTTACTTTTAACAAGTTCTTATTAGTTTTTAATTAGACATTTAATATTTCTTTTATAGGTCCAATATGTTTTCCAATAATTGGATGTAGTTACATTATGAAAAAGTATAGCATGAAGTATGGGGGATTTTGTGATGCATTAATTGAATTATGCAAACTATATAAAACTGATATACTGGGATTAAAACTAGGCGGTTCATACATGGTAATAGTGCAAGGTGAGAAACTTCTAAAGGAATGTCTAATAAAAGATGAACTTCTTGGACGTCCGAGATCTTTTTTCATATACCTAAGATCCTTGTGCACGAATAAAGGTAATAAATTAAATTGTTCTTATTATGTATGACTGAGTGCAATATGTTGTTTCTTTTGTTTCTCTATCCTTCTCTTTATTACAATAAATTATCTGTAGTTTATATTATTTTATCAGTACTTTATAAATGTATTTACTTAAAATCAAAAAGTTGAATAATCGGCTGAACACATCTTGGTTGAGGAATTCGCTCAAGATTTAAACTGACTGCGAAGGAGTGTGAGTAATAAATATAATCAGGAAACGAGCTTTAAACGACAGCACTGCGATCTCAATGCGGTCTTAACAGTGTTGCAAGAAATATGTTCTCTGATCCTCAGCAGGGCAATAACTGCATAGGCCACTACTCATTCAATAGATTTATTTGCTGATAGGACCTTAATAAACTCATTCGTACCACCGTTCTCGCACTTCAACGGGTAAGTATAGTTAATTTTTTTTTAAAGACCGGAGATTGAAACTGACAAATCAGCGTCCTCCCGGGGCACCTGGTCCGTCTTTTCGTCTCATTATGCTATATACATGTCCAGCCACTATAATAAATGCTGAATGTTTTGATGGCCTACTTGCTCTAGCGCGCCTAGACAAACTCGTACCATTGTGTCAATCTACGATGAGTTATAAAAAATTATATCATTAATTACAGTTTTTGATTCTACACCCAACTAAAAAGTAGTATTTGGGCGCAAGAATCTGTGAAGAAATTAAGAGCAGAAGGCATTTGTATGGGGAGGCGTATTGTCACAGTTCACCATACTTTCTACCTCCGATTAGTTTTCATCTTCGCTATTAACAGTAGTTTTCCTATTTTTTGCACTATGGTGTATCAACGCCGTTTGAGCCCTCACAGGAGTCGAACCCGAAATTCTCGGACTAGAGACGTCTGCGCTAGCCATTAGACTAGGTGTGGGGCCAGAATTTAATCACACCCACAAATATCAATGCATATTATCGACCTGGAAATGATTGTAATGAAGAAATTTATTTATATAATTTAGATTAGTAAAACATATTTTTAATTAAAGAATGAGTTTCGCCAATTTTTGATAAATAGCTCAATATCATGGCAGAAATGCCACCTACATTGAACTATTTCGTAAAATAAATAAAAAATATTTGTAAAATTTGTGTCCGAGCTTATTATGCCATTAGCGTGATAATTAATTTATTAGTTTTAGTTCTATTATTAAGAAATAGTTATTTATAACAGTATGTATAACAGAAACAATCACTTTTTCTATATTATTTATTTTCATTCTTTTCTCTTTCTGTATTTTATAGGAATTACAATGACAGATGGTTATCTATGGCAAGAACAGAGAGCGTTTGCTATGAAACATTTGCACAATCTAGGATTTGGGAAGGCCCCAATGGAAAATCTAATGCAAGAAGAGATTCAAGTAATGTACACTAAGGATTAAGGCAATTATTCCCACCAGTATTTCTCTTAACTATTCCAAAATTCTTTTAAAAAAAAATAAATTATTAGCTCGAGGTTGACGCGGTCTATAAAATTTAGACTAAAAAATTTGGCTTAATTAACACTAAATATTATTTGCAATAATCAATTGATTCTTATTTTCAAATTCATTTCTTTTTTAAAGGATAGCTTATCCTTTTTAATAATATAGTTTACGTTTAATTGCATTTAGTTTGGTTTTCTGTGTTTGGTTTCAATTAAATTTTAGTTTGTTATGTAATATGCTTACATCGGTTGGTTGATTTTGTGATGTAGTGTGCTTTATTCAAAATGATGAACTGCCATGATATTAACAATGTAGTTCGATTAATCAGTTTTCAGCTACTTTTGTTTTGTTTTTGAGCTTTCTGTTTTTTTTTCGTAATGTGTGAAACTAATTTGTTTCAATTTTAACGAAAACCTTTTACCAACATTTCTTTAATATCGCTGAAGAAGACAATGCAATAAATTTACTTTTTTATGCAATTACTTTTACAATGCAATTTATTTTTTTATGACCGTTCTACTTTAATTTCTTCAACCATATGTTAACTGTCGCGAAGCAATATCTTTTTTGTTTCTAGAAATGGAATGCAGTATAAGATTACTAAAGTATCCAAATTATTCCAGAAATTTATAACTACAGTCCAAAAGGATGGATTAAAATCTGGAATAAAACCAGCGATTTCAAGATGTGTCCTAAATGTTCTTTGGACATTAGTAGCAGGAATCAAAATCGATTCTGAAGATGTAGATGAATTGCTTACTTTAATGTATAAAAGATCAAAGGCATTTGATATGTCGGGAGGTTTAATGTCACAGTTTCCTTGGATTAGATTTATTGCCCCAGAAGCTTCTGGATATAATTTAATTAAACAATTGAATAATAAGCTGAGATATATAGTTAGTGTAAGTATACCTAGTTGACAAATATGTAGATATTATTTCGTATTAACTTATTTTTAAAACAATTCCTTTAATTTAAAGCGAGCAATTGAAGAACATAAAGCAACATATTGTAAAGATAGGACGAGAGATTTTATTGATGCTTTTCTTCATGAAATGTATAGAACTCAAGATAACCATACAACATTCACAGGTTAAAATTCAAGATGTTAATAAGAATAATAATGTGACAATTACATTAAAAAAAAAAACTGGGTGGAACGACTTTCTCTTACTAAATTTACATAGTTTTGATTTATTTATTTATACGGTTATTACATATTGCAAATTTCACATATAACTGAAAATATGTATACGAAAGATAATATTATAAAAGTTGAACTTCCGGTAAACCTATGTGTTCTTTAAACACGGAATTTTGACGATTATTAGATTCATATTAATATCATGCAGATAATAGAATTGTATGATATATTAAAACGGCACTCTAGAGAAAAGCCTAAAGTCATAACTCACCTAGAACACCCATTAAAATGATTTATCTGGAACAAAGATTTTCAATAAAAGTTGTAGCTCTTCATATGATCAGTTGCAAATAGCAAATCTGAAAAATCTATTCAGTAAAATGTTATTTCGGGTCGACCGATTTTTACTGATACTTTATTGTCACATCCCCTAATAATACCTAAACGTCATTGAAGTTTCAGCTTTTTACGATTTTCTGTTTTCGGATTTCATTTTTGAGTTATACTGAAAAATCACTTTTCGGACTTAGGGAACCTTAAAACATCTATTTCCATTGAAAACTTAATATCTAAAATTTTACAGTAGTAAGAGAAAGTAAATATATATATATAAATATATAAAAAAATAATGTATAAAGAATAGAATTAATGATTAACCCAAAAACGTACGGAAAAAAAGAGTAAATATAGCAATTTTCACGCTAGTATGAACCAATGTCAATTATCGTTTATAAATTCATCTCTTATTGTAAATAGTTTATAGAGCTATCTCTCATAAATAGGAGATGACAATTAATTACAATTATAAATATTTGTGGTATTTGGAAGTCCATTTACAATATCATTTCAATTAGAAAAATGCTTTTTAACAGTTAGGTTGGAACCTAATTTTACACATTAAATCATAAAATTTATTGTCTGTGCAATTCTTGGAATCTAATAATTAATAAATCTAAGATGACATTGTTTATTGTTTGCTAACAATAAGATCAATTGATTTTTCAGATGATCAGTTAATCATGGTGTGTCTTGACTTTTTAATTGCTGGATCAGAAACAACAAGTTCAAGTATTGTGTTTCTTTTGCTTCATATGATTCGATCTCTTGATATTCAGCAAACTGCTTATGAAGAGATAAGTAGTATTTTGAAACCAGGGCAAATATCATCATTAAAACATAAGAAGCAGTGAGTGTTCAATGATTTATTAATTTTTCGTGATTTTTTTTTTTTTAACTTCCAATTAAATTATGTCATTTGTATTAATATTTTATTGGATTTAAACAAAATTAATTTTTAACAAAAAAGTTTTATATTTTTGGTAAAGTCACAAAAAGATTTTATATTGTGGGTTAAACCAGTAAACCTAGGATTTTTATAAGCTAAACTAAGAATGGAGCTGTGTGGAATTTTAAAAGGTTAAACTACCTAGCACCCCTTACTTATGTCTATAGTTATACTGGTTTATACTGGATCAGATTAATTATCTGATCTGACCTAATCTAGTGGCCGGGGCTATTATCTATGGTAGATGCTCTAAGATGAGCCATTGTGTTTCTCTTAATTACTCTCACATCAGACCTATCTCATTAATGAATACGAGGTTTGATTTAAAAGAAATCTTCGATTTCAAGATCACCCCAATAAATTCCGTATCAAACATTAACTTTTCAGCGGATATTCTACATGACCATTAATTATATAAATGTTTTCCATGCAACCGAAACTGTAATCCTTCATATTTACCCCAGTCTCATATAGGTTCAGAATGTACGAGCATATTGAGTCTTACAGGGGTAACTTGGAGTGTCTTGCTTCCACAAAACAGTCTGTAGAAGATAAGGGGATATATTATTTTGTGAGTAAATTTTTAATGGAATCACAGCAGATCAGTTCTATGGTATCTTTCTATTTACTGATAGTGCTAGAAACGTGTTTAAAAATTATGTTTTTCACTTTCATTCTTCGGTCGAAGATCAAAAGACAACCCCTAACGAAATTTTGGCATGTTCTCTCTATTGGCTATTACTATTAAGGATTTCAGCTGATACGAAGTTTGTGGGATGGTAGAAGCAATAGATGATATTCCGGACCACAACAAGTGCAGCCAATAGCTTGATTTTTTTTAATTTAAGGCGCGTCAATATATATATATGTTCAATATAGAACATATGTTCTCTTGCTACAGAAAATAATCTCTATACCAAACAGTGAGCTGTAGAGGCTCCTAGGAAGAAAAAAATCTGAGGGTCTGCACTGGACTCGATCCGCGCCCTCCGCGTGAGAGTCCATCGCGCTACCACTGAGCTAATCCCTTCTCTAATGGCTTGCTTATTAAATGAATAGAGATGCCCAAGTATGTCTGTACCTAGTATCTTTACCATTGGTTGTGAATAATGATTATTACAGGATGCCTTATGTAAAAGCTATTTTATTAGAAAATGAGAGAATGATTCCTGTGGCTGCAGTCTTGGGTCCTAGAAGAGTCTTAAAAGATTTCTCTATAGGAGGATACACAATTACAAAGGTAAAACAATTCATTTTTTTTTTTCACTGGTTTCAATTTTATGTCATTGAAGATTAGAAATATTATATAAATTTCAAAATTGTATATAAAAAACAAAATAGATTTTTGGCTATTAGATTTTCGTCTAAATTAATTGTTTTGTCTAATTTTTTGTTTTGTTTTTAAATTCAAAGTCCTTAATACTTTCAGTAAATCTTTATGAAATTTTTGACAATATGTGAAGTGCATATATTTCAAATTATTTATTATTAAGTCCAGGAATACCACTAATAAATTTCTAACACTAGGATTTTATTTCTGACTCTAAAAGAAATGCTTCGCACATAATTTATTTAATTATAATAAAAGTAATCTAAATGTAATTAAATTGTAGAATACCACAGTTCTATTCAATATTCTACATTCTTCACGTGATGAAAATATATGGAAAGATCCGACAGTTTTCTCACCTTTGAGATTTTTGAAGAATGACCTTCAAACAGAGAAAGAAAAACTTTATACTTTTGGAAAAGGTGCGTTTATGTTTAAATTTCTATGTATAAAGACTGTAATATTTTCAGAGATACGAGTATTTTCCGTAATAGCCTGCTTCTTTTTGTGGTCATCGACCGGTTTCGGGTGTTTTTGGTCATTAGATGTTTTAGTCAAACAGTGTAATAACATAGACTTGCACAGAGTAAATACGGTGTAACTTTTTTTTTTTATTTGCTTCGATGATGAATTAAAAAATTTTTTCAGTACTAGTCTGATGGGATTATAACATTAGTCATGTTCTATTTCAGTTTTTCTTTCTAGCAAGTAGTGTTTATGTGAAGCTTCAACATATTCTTGCTCTTTTATGATTAATATCAGCCCTCTGATGAAAATTTATAAGATTACAATTGATTGAACAAAAATGATTTCCAATAATTTGTTTGCTTGTTGTATTTTTCGTACATTGTAGGTAACGTAAAAAAAAAAAAAAAAAAAAAAAAACCTCTTTTCAAAATATTAGAGTCTTTGAATTTAGAATAAATTTCCAATTTTCATTATATATGTGTACGGTGTGTTAGTTAACAGAATATCTCAAAAACGAAAAATTGCAGAATGCTAAAACTTGGTACCATTGGCTAAACCTTGGTGCCACTACCACTACCAGTAGACACGACGATTTCGATTAAAACCCATCAACCAGAATTGCAACTTTGCCGAATGTTTTTACAGTTTTTCGATTTTTTTCAAAACGGATTCATTGATTTTCTTTAAACTTCGTTTACTATCTATTTTTTGACTTATCACTTTTATTTGAAAAATTTTCCCAGGAAAATTGATTTTTGGGGGGTTTCTGGGGGAACAGTAGCGTCATGATTTCCTCTAAAGTACTACTGCAGTATAAAATATGGTTTTTCCACCTTCGTAATATTATGTACATTAAAAGCTTTGATAAAATTCCAAATTTCAGGAAAATCGGTTAACCGGAAGCGCCATTTTACACAATAGATTTTTGAGCTTTTTTTGTAACCTTCTCGAAAGTGGTTCTAACGATTTTCTTTAAACTTGGCATGCTTGCAGCATAGATAGAAACGTACCTTTTTTATTTGGAACATTTTTCTGAAAACATTGATTATAGAAGGGTATTGGTAGGCTGTCAGTTAGTTGAAATTTAAATTTGCACATGCTTTCCCGGTCTTAATATAGATTCCTTTAAAAGTAAAATCCCCACCAAAGGTGCACTAAATTAGTTAGAACAATTAAAAGTTTGAAAAAATTCAGGTTTGAATAGAATTTGTCAATTGGAATTTCTAAATTAGAGACAGAAAATGGGATTGAGATTTTTAAATTAATTTTTTTTTTTTTTAATATTACAAATATTTGTTTTACAGGGAAACGAAGATGTCCCGGTGAAAAGTTAGCTAAAGGATTTATGTTTTTGTTTTTTACAAGTTTCTTGAACCATTTTAAAATATTAAATTCTAATGAGAATTCCATACCACCTTTACAATACTTACCTGGTATAGTACTTTCTCCAGTACCTTATGAAGTGACATTGATACCAAGGCATACTTCGGCTTCAGACCCTAACACTAATCCTTTAAATAATGAGTAAGTAAAGGAAATTGTGTAGTGTACATATTTTAATTTTATTCTTTCTCTTACCTGCCTTTATATACTTTTTTAAAAATATTTATTTCTTGAACATAAAGATCAAACAATAATACAAACAATAAAATAAATAAATAATTGCTGTTGCGAACTGCTGAGAGTATTGACACGATTGGCTTAATAGAGAAGTCATCGAAACTTGTGAAGGTAGGTAATGTCGGTTTAAATTGCCAAGAATCTCTTTAGGTAAAGAGATACACTGTAAAACTCGCCTTAAGTAAGAGACTGGAAGAGGCTTAGGTAAGAGAATTCTTGGGCCGTACAGTAGTATCGAGGATACATTAACCAGAAACATGGCATACCCATTTACTTTCAGGGTTAGCTAATCAGGATAAAATATTCTAGATGAAAAGTATCGACCTGTTCAATAATATAAATTCCAAAGAGAAGTATTGTGAAATGTAGTTGATGATGGTGCATTGTTTATGAAGTAGTAGTAGCTTGTGGCGAGAGCGGTTTTGTAAAGGGCTGTATGTTTAAGGGGATGAGAAGTAATAAGAATAGAGAATAAGAACCAGTTTTAAATAAATCATTTATCTATATATTAACTTAGTAAATTTACAAGGCAATTATTAATTTGAATCTTGAATTAACTTATGAATGCAAGGAAACAAATAACTAGTAGCTAGATTGTCTGAATCTCAAATGCTAACATTTAAACTGGCACTGATGTTCTCTCTGTGAATAGTACTGGTAGAATATCTAATTCAGACTGTCTTGAAAGAATGCCCTCTCTTGGTAGTTCAAATCCTCTCCGTTGAGAAAGGCAAAAGACAAAGCTAACCAAGTTCTATGAACTCTTCCATAACGGTAGTCTTCTACCTGGGTGTACCCTTTTTTCCATCAGTAATGATATTTTTCAAATAAAATATATTTCTGGCATCCATCGCAATTGGTACAAATATAGTCTAGCTCCCTCATTTGCCACGCAAGATACGCAATTATAAATTAGACCCTTCGCTTCCTCACTCTGTATAACACTTCAGATAGATCTAGTGACCTAGAGAGATAGGTAACATATAAATGATACTTTATTAAAAAAAGATATTTATAACATACTAAAGTTTTATGTTTACATTTAACTGACATGTGCAGCATTGCTAATCCTACTCGCTTAGTCGGGAGTTTGAGTTAATTTTCATTAGTTACTTTCAGGAGTATTTAAAAAATACAAAATTAAAAATTTTCTTCTTTGAGTAAACAAGTAATTCAATAGTGAAATTAAATATTGACCAGCATCACTTACAAAATTTTACAAATCTATTGTTTGCACAAATAAACAATATTATTATCACTATAATAAATGTAGACAAATTCAGAACTGTGTAAATATATGTTTGTATAAATAACATAAACTAATACCTCCTTCTAGTAATTAACTCACTATCTCTCCTTCACAGGTATCGTCTCTCTTTAGTTTTCAATTTTTTATGTTTATTTTACTCTTTTAGTGTTCTTTTTTTTTTTTATTTTATATTTTTATAATTTAAGTTGGTAATGTTAAGTTTATTCTTCTACTCTATAATGCTTCCGTTGTTTCTCTCAACATATTTGTAATTTGGCTATTTCTTGCATTGTTTTATTATAAATTTTAAAAGTTAAAAAGTTTTTTGGCTGCAGCCAACAACATTTTGCTACTTTTAAAACTAAATATTTCTATATATATAAGTAATTAAATTTATCTTTAAAGAAACTGATGCGTCAGCATATTCTGACCGAATCCAGATCATAGATCGAATCCAGACTCAATGTTGGTAACGGCTGGTCTAGTAATACATGTCCGATGTCTTTAAGACTTGCTCGAAACTTTGTTTTAATAGAAGTTACCGTTGAAAAAGCCGATTCCGTCAGATACGTGGTAGCTGAGGGAAGAAGTTGTCATAGCTAGTTCTGGATATTAGATTTGATATCAGTCTAGAGAGAGTTTAAACTCTAATTATAATATTCTCTTAAAAAATCAGGAACGTCAAGTTTAGAAGGTGACCCATCCATTCAAAACCATTTCTCTTAACAAAAGAAGTTTCGGATACTCCGAGGAACCTTTTACTATAACTCTTAATAGAGCGTCACTAACTCGTAGATTGATCAAGAGATTAATATCTTCTGGTACCCTGGTGCATGCAAAGTTTATGTTAGGTATATCAAGACGTTTCTGATGTTGAAAGACTACGTCAACTGGAGTCCTTGACAATATATCGGCGAGTACTTCATTTTTCAGCAAATGCAACATTCTTTGTAATATTTTCGGTTTACCTAATAGAATAATAATAATAATAATAGTGCTTTATTTACAAAAAGAAAAAACAAAACATACGCTACTTTTATATATATATAATAATATCTACACTTTACGGCTTGAAATATTCCGTCAGAAGGGGACGGTTTAATAATTATTACTAAGCATTAAATTTTGTAACACTTCAAATTCTACTAATCAACAACCACCAATAATATAAGGGAAAATATGTTTTCCTTAAAGATTTGTAATTATAACACACGTCTTACATTTTTTTTTTTAACAACTGCAGTACTTTATTACAATCACTTTTTAAATGCACATATTCTAGAGCAGTTGCCACTTTTGCGATGGCTGGTTCGCGATAAGTATGAACTATAGTCTAAGAAATAATTATGTGCGATTACAATAAATTATCATTTTTTTTTAAATGCATTACAAAACAAATAAAATTATTTACAATGTTCTGGATTGAAATATCTTTTAATTTTTATTATTTGGTATTTATTAATTTTTAATGTTTTAGTAATGATTCATTTCAACAAATTGTGAAATTTTGTATTTACATTGCGATTCGAATTTATCTAGCAGACGAAATACCCTAAGTTATCATTTGAGTTTTCTCTCTTTATCACCGATCGCTTTTTGGTTGAGCTGGTCCCTGGAATGCATCTGTATCCACACCACAGATCCTCCCCCAATATATCTCCCCACGTAATTAATATCCCCTTTCTCTCCTAGCAGCACCGCTTTCATAATCTCATTGATATTCTTTTCAATTATATTTAATTTTATAACATTGAATCTAATATTTCTGATTTTTAGAATATTGATTTTGAATCCTTTTTTAGGGTTGCACCTAATAATAATGGACAAATAAGACGTATCTCGGCATTACATGGAAAGCTTCTTAAATGAGGATCCTACATATTGCGATGATAGATTTGCTTAGTTTATTTCTGGTTTATTTAATTATTACAAATAAAAATGCAGTGTTTTATATATAAATATTTCATAGTATATCGTCTGGTACAACCTTTTCATATTTTTATAATTCTATTTTTACTAATATATAGTAGCTGTGAATTATAATTCTTGAAATATTTATATATTGTATATTATTATTTCATTAAAATTTGTTAATGTTACTATAGTAATATATAACTATTTCTTTTTGTATATAAAATTTACTATCTACGACGAAAGTAAAGCAATATGAAGTTATAAAATTCATGTAATTTGTTCATATAGCATATAAATTAGTTTTTAAAATATTTCAACCATGCTTTTCTCTTTGGTTGGTTGTATAGGTAATGCATAAAACATCATTTTTAAGAAATCAATTATGCATATTATTCTCGCACCAAATTGGTTTGACTTAACCATTTACTAAATAGATGGTTCATTCATAATAAAGTTGGTACATGAAATGTTAAATTATTTTATTCGCTATATCTGAGCAAATTAAAATGTAATTGATAATCTTGCCTTTGATGGATTGATAATCTAGATAATTATTAATTGTAATCTGTCACTCTCTCTTCAAAGAATATGGACGCTATGATGTGATGTAGATCTTTTTTGTTACTTAAAATGGAGACCGTTAGTAAAAGTCGTAATATTACTACACTAACAAAGGTCTGTTTATATATTATAAATATTATATGTTCACAGATGAAGATTATTTCATTTTATCTACAGATAAAACTATTTTAAATTTTTTTCAAAATACCTGACACTAAAATAATGATAAGGTAATTTCTAAGGTTATAATCCTTATTTAGAGAAGCAAAGGAAATGTTTTCAAGCAATTTTGTAATTATACACAAAATTACAAAAGTGATATTTATTGTCAAAAAAGATCAATAATAAAATTGTTTTGACAATATAGAACTAAAAACGAAAAGCAATCTTAAACGGTGGAACTCCTATTATAGAGTCATTTTCATGGATACCTCTTTAAGCAGTAATAATTCTAAAAACTTGAGGGTCCAAAACGTCAGAAATTCGATACACTCGCAATCCGCGAGAATGGTTGACGCTTGTTTAAGTAGAGAACAATCTGAAACGGAACAAAATACATAGCGAAATGAATGCAGTATGCATTCAGCAGAGTGCGCTTCTCTCAATTTGTAACGATATAGGCTTCTGTCAGACGTAGAGCCACATTGAGATAAAAAATATATGCATAAATGTATCTCCACAATAGATAACCTAAAAGAGTGACGGCAGGCACTCCTACCTAGGAGTGATGGTAGACAAAATAAATAGCAATAAAACAAATATTGATGTTTTCAGAGTTATTTGGTAAAGAAGCAGATAAACAATTGCGTTATAGTCACTTATAACAACCAAGGTGACGAAAGAAACAAATGTTATACACAACTTCTATTATGCTCGTTTACGGTACACAGCCGTGAAAGCAAGTCCAGGTCATTGGGTCAGACGTAGCAACTCGTGTCGCGCGACACAGTCATTCTACTGTTTCTAATGTTGCTGTTGCTCGAAGTCGCTCCATTCGCCAAGTGGCGCGCCACAGTCGACACTCCGCGACTCGGGGTGCCACTAGCCCAGTAAATTTAGTATGGTGCAGTCACATGGACAGTTATCGGCGACTTGTTATTATGGGTCGGGAAGAACTCGACATTAAAAATTTTATTTTTGCCATATTTCCTTTAAATTTTGCCATAACATAAATATCAAGGTTATGAGGTTGCCCATGATAAGTTAACTTCAAATGATTATAAGATAACTATTGATTATAAGATTATAACTTCAAATGACTTCAGACGACTATAAAATATGCCAGTAAAATTGGACAAACCCTAGGAACATTTGAAATCTAAAGTCACAGATTTCTCAGAGCACAAATATATCAGAGCCTGCATATTGTTCAGTATTGGCGAAAATTTATATTTCTGAAATCCAAATATGCAGTTTCGTCCCAAATATATGAACATTTATTATTTTATTGCAAAATTTATTTATTTTTCTTTACATTTTATTATTACACAAATTTTGCTAGAAATTTAATATTTTCTTATTATTCCAATTTATCAAGTTTTATGTTAAAAATCTACATTTGCTAAGTACATAACATAATTAGTACATCATACATAAATTAGTAGTATTTCATTTCAAACAATTGGCTAGCAAAGTCGCTAATGAAGTGGCTCGTAAAGGAGGCGCACACAAGTCGGTACGTCTGACAGAAGCCATATATTCTCTCAGCTACTTCATGATGTGAGCAGCCTCATTAGACTTGCTCTTACTTTGGGAGAAGGCTGTGTTCCGTAAACGAGCATAATAGAAGTTGTGTATAACATTTGTTTATTTTGTCACCCTGGTTGTTATTAGTGACTATAACGCAGTTGCTTATCTGGTTATTTGCCAATTAACTCTGAAAACATGAATATTTGTTTTATTGCTATTTATTTTATCTACCATCACTCCTAGATAGGAGTACCTACCGCCACTCTTTTAGGTTATCTATTGTGGAGATACATTTATATATTTTATATCTCAATGTGGAGAAACATATAACAAAGAGACGATAATAATTCTAAATCTGATTCTAGTTAGCAGTGGTTAATGCACTTAGGCCAGAGATGCCCATTTTACAAAGGCACTTCGTGGAATCTGCTTTATCTTTGCTTCTTATCTCTTGATAAGTCATTGAATATCTTATTAGGGTATTTTCTTTAATCTTTCTGGTAGGAAATGCCAGGTTATCTCACAATAACCCATATCGTTGATACAATCTAGGATTGAGGCAAGAAGGTTTTTTCAATCCTTGGTTTGGTGCCAGTATTCCCGCCCAACCTTAAGAATCGAATTGAACTACAAGTGCATTAATATTTGTACACAAGATGACTTTCATTTAAGATTATTTTGTATAAAAACTTGAAAAAAAAAAACTACTCAGTCATACAATTAAAAGTAACTTAACGTTTTTGCTTAAAACTAACAGAAGATGAAGATTTATATTTAACTTGAATATAATAAAATTTAGAATAGTTTTTGTACCTGTTCCTTTGGTTTGCTAATATTATGCTGATATGTTTACACTTTACATTAAAACTTCAGTTATAATAAAATATAATCTTGAAATTTAGATCAAGATAAATTAGTCGAATACGATTTTGTAAGAACTTACCCAATCCAAAAGGAATAAACCACTCATCATGAATTAATTATCCATTTGAATTTATGAATCTTTCAGGTCGGAAATTCTCAGGATCGCCCCAATGATGCTTGTCTGAATGTAAGCTATAAAGATTGGCTAGAACTATTGTATTCTGAAATTTATTATTATTTTTCAATTTAGCAAAGAATGTTCTATCTGAATTTTGGATCTGGATTAAATACTTATTATTAAATCCTTTCCTTTCTTTGATTTATTAGAAGTTAAGATATTTATTTTGGCGTTATTATTATAGTTTAAATATATTAAATCACCTATACCCGTTTATTTCTACATCTCTTTTCGCTCTATGGGAAACTGTTGTTGGTGTAATATTAGCATGACGTTGTAATTCCATAAGAAAAGCTTCCATGTACTTCAATCTGCATAATTTAGATTGTCATATATTTACTTGTATTTATATATTTTATATATATTTAAGGCCAACTGTTCTTCTCTATATCCATTTAAAAGGGTAAATGATTTTAGACTTGATACTTTTTACAATTGAAGTGACCGGATTTTATTTTTGGTAAAGCGAGACCAAATCGACTGTGTGTGATGAATATTATGACAGCCGGAAGAAACCGAATTATTTGCGCAAGCGATCCCTTAGCGCCGCTGGTACACTACGGTAAATTTCAAATGCAGCCGATTATAGCGCTACTCTATGATACACTGTGTAGGTGTACAGCATGAGTCTGAGCGAAAGACTTAGGTTTATGGTTGTGCTTATATTTTATTTTTTGCTTTAAACCTGCAAACCCCAAAATAAAGAGTAGTGACAAAGTTCACTGCAATTTTTCATTTACGTCCAAAACTAAGGACATATATTTAAGTAATATGTAATCAACATTCATGTCTATTTTTGCATATATTTTCATTCATTATTATAAATTTGCATTACGTTTTTAGGAAATTTCAACGAATTTCTGAAAAGATAGACTTCTCAAAAGACTACCAAAAAATTCTGGAAATAAATGAAATTCAGACTTATTTACCTCGTTCTATCCTGAAGTGTTGGCTGTTTATCTTGACCAGTTACTCTGTCCATTTCGTCTTGCAATTTTTTTTGCACATCTGGGTAATGAATTAAGTAGAGTAATGCATAACCCAATGTACTGGTAGTGGTCTCAGCACCAGCAAGGAATAAGTCTAACGGCAATATAATCAACTGTTTTTCTGTAAGAATTATGTGAATATTGAAAAAGTAACACCGAAAATATTTGTACCTTTTTTTAATTATTATACCCTTGAATCATAATCTACAGGCATTATAAATCTGCATGACTTGTTTATGGAATATTACTATACAATTTTATTTCCAATGTAACCAATAATGCTAATAAAAGTATTTTAAATAAGAGAACGAAATTTAACAAACCTGAAAATGTAGAATCTTTGGGATTGTTATTCATTTCATTAATATAAGCATCTATAAGATCTCTATTGTCAAATGGAGTGGCTGTTTTATGATGTTCTGCAACTAATTCCTAAAAATTAACTTTAATATAATATTTAACATTTTTGTGTAACGGGATATCGGAGGTTGACGGATATAGGAGTTATTGGATTATACTTGGGATTATACTTGTGATCGGTGCACTGGTCGACCGTGGCGACTGGGCGACTGCAGCCGCTCTTCTCACACGCTTGGTACAATCCCGGGCAATGTGGCCTGCTTGGCCGCAGACATAGCATTCCCTCACTTCTCCTTGGACTGGCTCTCCCTGCGGGCGCCGATACCGTTGCTGGTTCGTCCTACTTTGGCGGCGGTTCTCTCGGTAGGATGGGCATTCCCTAGCCCAGTGTCCTTCACGCCCACAACGGAAACAACCCCCTCGGGATGGCGCCTCCGGAGAGGGCCTGTTGACCCCGTGGATACCATACCTCTCTTGACCCCATCTCGACGGTCCGGCTTCCGCTTGCTCAACCAGCGTAGCTCGGCGGACAGCCTCCAGCATAGTGTCAGGGGGTGGTATCGCAACTGCCTCCCTGCCTCGCCCCTAAGCCCTTTCATGTAGGCCGCGAGTACGATACTTTCGGCATGTTTCCGTTCCCATAATTGCTCCTCTTCGGGACCCTGCCGGGTAAGCGTGCGTTCCCCCAACTGTCTGCAGCGATCAGCAAACTCTCTCCCCTGCGTCACCGAGTTTAGAGCTAGTAAGCTCTGCGCCGGGGTGGCCGTCTCCTGGAATCTCTCCTCTAGAACCCGACGATAGCACGAAAACTCTGTATGTATCCCCTGTAATTCTGGGTGACTACTAATGCACCTCGCTGCCTGGCCAGTAGCCTTAAGTCGGCAGACCAGCACCTTATCCGCGTCTGCCCAGTTTCCGCTAGTGGCCACCATGTCTAGGTTACGCAGAAACTCAGTCACCGGCGCAGACCCCGGCTCACCTGACCAGCTAGGGATCAGGTGCATCAAGGACATATCCCGCTTCGGCCCCGCTGGCTTGGCGCCCCCATCAGCTCCGCCCGGGTTCTCTTGACCCGCTCGGTTGCGCCCTTGTAGCTCCATTGCTTCCAATCGCTTAGCAAGCTCCTCCCTCTCCCTATCCCATACGGCTAATTCGGCATTAAGCCGCCGCAATTCCTCCACCTCCCTCCGCAACTCTTCCTCCTTAGCCTCTTTCGGCATAATTTTATGATTAGGGAGCCTCGGATCCCACTTCTGACACCAAATGTAACGGGATATCGGAGGTTGACGGATATAGGAGTTATTGGATTATACTTGGGAGGCAAAGAAAGAAAAGGATAAACTAAGACAAAATAAACATAAAATACAGCAAAAGAAATTGTAATGAATACTATAATGGCTGATATTAAGAGTTACCATAAAATAATGAGGCTAACTGGGGAATTCTATTCGTCTAAGAATAATACAACACAACTTCCGGTTGACCTAAAATAAAGTAAAATAAAATAAAATACAGCAAGATAAATTATAATGAATATAACATAATGTTCGATATTAAGAATTACAATGAAATAACTAAGGCTAAGCCGGGGGTTCTATTCGTCTAATAGTAACACAACACAACTACCGACAGATATATTATTGCCCCTTATATGACTACTGCACTAAACATGAACCCCAGGTACCATCCAACTAACATACTAGATGTTCCCTTGATACTAATACTCTACTGCATGCTAATAAATTCAATAAATCTTAATAAATTCTACTCTGGCTTAAATCATAATTGTATCTCTACTGTAAATAATAACCCTTACTCTACTTATAATCTTACCCAAACAAACCCCCACCAATCACATCGAATTTACAATACAAAGGTAAGGCTTAAACCGGCTAGTTACTAACAGCTAATACTCTAACCACAGTCTATTTCTTATGTAACCCCATTCCCTAAGTCAGACCAGGGCCAGTGCAATTAGTGTGCCGCCTCGGCGCCAGACGCTAGAAAATTGCTAAGGTACTCACCGAAAAGTCCTACGATCGCCTCCATTCACTAGAGCTCTCCGAGCTAGACTGACTCTATTTAACACAATTCTCTCTCTCACGGAGAGAAATAGTAGGATCAAAACGCTGACGCAGCAAACCACACTGCACTGGCCTAGTCGTACAGACAACTACTTTCTACTGTTATTAATTAATTTAAAATATAATAATTCAACTGATCGCACCACTACAATTGCATGAAAGTTTTCTCCCCAAGTAGCTGTATGCAACAGATACCCCTTGCGCGCTAAAGGTACCCTTAAATGAATTTTCCCGCAGCAGTGTAACAAATTAATGTTGCAGCTCCTTGTATGTGTAGTTGATATTCAAAGTTTATAGAAAATTATTGGAGCCGTTTTCGAGAAAATCACAACAAATGAAAAAAACATTCAATAAAGTGGCACTTCCGATTGAATGAGTTTTACGAGTGCTCAGGTCTCCCGGTAGCACTTTAACGAAACAAAAGTTTGAACATTCTGCGATTTTTCGTTTTTGAGATACGCTGTCCCACACAAAGACCAATTGCTAAAAACCACTTTTTTGGACCTCAAAACGGATATTTCAGGTGAAAATTTGACACGATTACAGTACTTCCTCTTACTAACAATAAAAGAATTAATATCAGCCGTCCATTATCGTCACACTTTGCTATATTTCGTTGTTAATCGATGGTCGGTTGACTTTGTAGAGGATCCGCGATTTGATTCAAGCAAAATTTAACGTTTTTATAGATTAATTAATAGGCTAGAATTTGGCCATCCTTTAGTAGAATCACAGAATGGTTTTCGAAGAGGTATATCTTGTATTTATACCATATTTGCGTTCTCCTCCCTAATCAATATTCAGACCAGAAAAACAGACAAGGTTTAGGTATATTTTTAGATTTTGAAAATGCTTTCGATTCTCAAGATCAATCCTGATTGTGGTAAAAATTATTTAATTTTGGCATCAGTACCAAGTGGATCAAAATTCTCGAAAGCTTTTATAATAATACGTCTAAAGGTGTCTTGCAAGGTGACACAATCTCGCCTGTCCTCTTCGCCATTTTTATTAATGATTTAGAACAGTTTTTAATCAGCAATGCATGTAACGAGGTTAGTAACAGTCATAGTAAGGCTATAATAAGCTAATTCCACGCTGATGACCTCTACGCCTGCTCTTTAAATTCAAAGATTAAACACTTTGAGCGTATGGTTAGGTTAAATATGGCTGTATGGTAGTGAAGTATGGGGATTAAGATATTTGGAGAAATTGGAATTACATAGTTCAGGTTATATATTTTAAACAAATTTTTACCTGTCGAAATAGTACTCCAGTTAATTTGGTGAGAGCTGAACTAGGTTTAATTCAAATTCAATATTAAGTTTTTAAACTGGTGTTAAATTGGTGGCACAAAATATCTAATATGTGTAGTATCTAATAGATTGCCGAAAATCTGTTACGAAAGGTTATTAGTTTTAGACAGACTGGACGAAAATAGAACTTTAATAAAATATATCTGGGCCTCTCAATTGAAAGATACGATCGTAGACTTAAGTTATGATTAGTTATGGCAAGAACAATTCGCTAAAAAATTGAGAAGTACAAAAATGAAATCCTGGCCAGTTATAAGGAAAAATTAATAAAAACTGATTTAGACCAAATTAGTGCTTCCTCTTCTAATCAACATTATAAATTCATAGTGAACAAATTACTTGAAGATACTTATTTGAATTTTTATGTTCCATTTAATATTATAAATGTTATTAGCCAAATTAGAGTTGCGTCGCAATTTAGATCATAAACATATCATAAAAAAAATCTGGTGTGAAACATTCCCACAACTTTGTCTTACTCCAGTTTTCACAATTTAGTGTGTAAACTAAGTTTGCTCTGTGCAAGTCTGTGTTTTCACACTGTCTGAAAAACGCATCCTGAAAATGGGCGAACGCCCGAAACCGGTCGATGACCACAAAATGAAGCAGGCTACCACGGAAAATGTCTCTGAAAATTTTATTAAATTCGTTGGAGTTTCGAAAACTGAAAAAATGTTCAGTGAAACACGGAATTTTCGCCATCTATTTATTTCTAATTAATTTTGTTTGTATGGTAGAATTGTATAATCACTATGATAGCACTTTAGAGAAAAACAGCCCCACCCCTTCCCCAAAAGCCCCCTTAAATGACTTCACCAGAAGAAATGTTTCAAATAAAAGTTGTAGCTCTTTATATGTGTAGTTCACCTTCTTAGTTTAAAGAAAATCGTTGGAGCCGTTTACGAGAAAAGACCAGAAAACTGAAAAATATATTTCAGTAAAAACGTACTTCGGTCATCCGATTTTTTCAAACTCGGAATTTCAACAAATATTTAATTCTAATTAATGTTATTTAGATGATAGAATTGTAAAGTAAACTGAAATAGCACTTTAGAGGATAACCTAACCCCATACCCCTCCCTTAAACCTATGGTGCCCTTAAATGAACTTTTCCAGAGAAATGTTTTAAATAAAAGTGGTAGATCTTTGTATGTGTAGTTGATATACCATGTTTGAAGAAAATCGTAGGAGCCGTTCTTGAGATAATCACAAGAAAGTAAAAAAAATTAAGAAAGTGGTACTTCCGATGAGGAATTTTGACCGCTGACCTACTGTTGGATCCCATGGTGATACCTAAACGTAATATCAAGTTTGAAATATGTATAGTTGTTTAAAAAAAGTTTAATGTTTACCAAGTTTAAAGAAAATCGTTGGAACTATTTTCTATTATAGGCTAATTTGACTTACCTTAATGAACGTTATAAGTGAATTTAAAACAAACTGCAGCTTTTTGTAAGAACTTAATTCAGGAGCAATGTAAAGTATTATTGGCATTTGATTGAGAATTCCGCCAGACATATCTTGCAATTTAAAACTCATGTTTATGTGTTTCATTAGCTCCTTGGGTCTAGAATCATCTGTTTCAAATCTTTCACCTGCAACTATAGCCCAAAGGCTGTTGATTACACTAAGTTGCAACGCTTCTGGAATGGCTACTATACCCTGAAAAAAATTACATTCTTATTTAAGATATTTTTCTATACCTTCTTATTTCCAATTATAAATTCTAAATTCATAACGTTTAACGATCATAAATGCATACCTTGTGCTGTTTTTTAATATTGTTAACTAACTCGTTACTTTCCAAAGTAATACGGTCTTCCATTGAACTATTATAAAGGCCTAACAATTTAAGATGGCGCATGCAGAATTGTTTTTGTTCTTTAAAAAATTCTCCATCAACAAATACAAGACCTGTATAAACGTAAAAAGAAACCCTTTTAATTGTTTTGACAAAAAACATTTGATTTTCCTGAAAAAATATAGATAATTCCTTAATAACTAAAAGAATAAAATTTAAAAAAAGTACAATTTATGGAGTATATTAAATTTAATTTTACCATATCTTTCACCAAATGCTCTCAATCGGAAGAAGAAACCATCAGGTCTAGCATTAAATTCTTCCCTAGTTAAAACTTCTTTAATTGTATTGTAACCTGATGCGATAACAAGAAGATCTTTGCCCAGTCTCAGGCCAATTAGTTGACCATATTCCATTGACAGTTTTGTCCATACTAAATGAGTAAATCCTAATTTTTTGTATAATTTATAATAGTCCAGGTAGTTACCAATTAATGGCATCCATTTTGGCCCTTCAATACAATTATTATTGTTATTTCTATTTATTACACAAAACTGAATTATTTTTAGTGATAGCTAACAAAGTTATTTAGTAATTTAATCTTATATGAAATATTTTGGCATCATCTAATGATTTTCAAGGTTTTCTTGACCTTGAAATTTTTATGAAAATATTTTTATTTTGACCTTGATTTTTATGAAAAAGTAAATATTACATTCAGAACTAATGTTAGTTAAAAATGACTAATTACTGATTTAGAATAACTTTTGGTTGAAACAAAATAATCGTGATTTAATTACACTGGAGGTGGTTATTGTTTACTGAAAACACAACGAACACCTGGTGTGAGTTATACACCCGACTATTGCAATTTACATAGTAATTTCATTGACTAATTCTGTTCTAACATATAATTCTTACGAGACGTTTAGTTCTCTTCAATTTAAGTGAATAGGACAATCTAAACTTGATAAAACTACTTATTTACTTTCTCTAATTACTGTTGGAGGAAGTGTTGCGATCGTGCAAGATTTTAGAAATTGATTTTTCACCGGAAATACCTGTTTTGAGGTCCGCTGAGTCCAAAAAAGTGGTTGTTAGAAAATGGGCTGTATATGTGGATGTGTGTGAAAAGAATATCTCAAAAACGAAAAGTTGCAGGAAGTTCAAACATAGTATTCCGTCTAGGTACTACCACCACAGCAGACACGAAGATTTAGGATAAAAATCCATCAATTGGAAGTGCTATTTTACTAAATGGGTTTTTCAGTTTTTTGTAATTTTCTCTAAAACAGCTCCAACGATTTTCTTTGAACTTGATATACAAATTACACAGAGTTGACTTCAAGCATTCAAACGGAACGGACGTATTTCATGCTCTCTTATGTTTTAGTGAATTTGAGAGGGTTAAAGATGGAATTTTGACGTGAAATTTTGTATAGTGACTGTAAAAAGTAATTAATATTAATGAGTGAAGTTTGAGAAAAAGTTATCGAGCGGTTTTCCTTTAATTGGAAAAATAGCAACAATAGAATCAAGTAATTAGAACAATTTCTAAGTAAGTAGAGGGCAAAGGTCTTTTTGTTGGATTAACTTTATATACAAAGTGAGTGTGTTAACTTGTGGGCATATCACCAGAATATTGAGGAGGGAGTTGACGTAGTAGTGGGAGAACTATCTCTATCTTTGTCGCACCTCGCCCGCTGTAGTGTGTCGCAGCCATAGAAATAATTTTTTTTTCTACCAGAGATGAATATTAATTTAATATCTTTGAGTGATAAATGCAGTTATTAATTCTGTTATATGGGAATTAAAACACCTAATGTCACAGTCAAATAAAAAAGAACCTAAGTTGAAATTAGAAAAAAAATTTTCCCCTATCAGGGAAACTAATACTAAAAGAAGGAGAAGTAAAAGCTCCCCAGATATTAACGAAGTTAAAAAATTGCAAAGAATGCCTGGATCTGAGGGAATCGATATGGATATGTTGCTGAGGAAACTGGGAGAGATGATGGATGAAAAGCTTAGGGCACATTTTGATACTATGAATACAAAATTAGAAGGTATTGTAGAGGAAAATCGACTATTAAAAGAAGAAATTTCATCCTTAAGAAAAGAAAATTTGGAACTTAACGATAAGTTGGAAAATTTATTTGTAAAAGTCAAAAATAAAAACTTAATTTTTTGGGGCACAAATTTAGATAAGATCACAGATTTAAAATTAGCTATAAAGGAAATGTGTCAGAACATTTTAAATGTTAATGTGGACATAGATAGGGCATACAGTATTGGTGGAAAAGAAATTAAAGGCAAACCTATTCTGGTAGAATTTATAAAGGTATCTGACATATATTCGATTTTACAAAATGCAAGGAAATTAAAAAATTCAGGTATGTGGATTACTAAAGATTTAACGGAAAAACAAAGGAAGTGCCAGAGAGATTTGCTAAAAATTAGAAGAGACTTAGGTAACCAGTTCAATTGGGTTAATATTTCGGTGAGAATTGGTTATTTAATGTTTGAAGGGAAGAATATTTCTGGAGTCCAAATGAAGAGAATGGTATAATAAATTATAATAATTTGGTAGACCGGATAATGCTGAAACATGTACCCGCAGGGTATGGAGCAGAGGAAGAAAGTTGTTCAAAAAACGATGTGTAAAAAAGGTGCAAAATGTAAATCTGAATGAAGGTGATAAGTTTAGTATAAATATTGTAAGCTATAATGTTGCTGGATTAAAAAGCAAAATATGCAAGGTAAATTTTATTAATTTTATTAAAAGTTTTGATATTTTTTTACTGTTTGAAACTTTCGTTACTGAGAATGAATATAACTATTATCAATCTATTTTTGGTTGGTTTAAATTAAAATGGATTGCAGCTAAAAAAGATGCGTTATTCGGTAGAGCTAAAGAAGGTTGTTTGCTTGGAATTAATACTGGTATAATTAAAAAAATAAATTGTGAATTTGCTATTTTTAGATGTCTGATATTAATATATATAAACAGCTCGGAAATGAATATGTAAAACTTGGGGTCTCAAACCCATATCCATAATATCGGATATTGATAGTAAGACCCATAGTAACATACCCCTCCTGCCCTTAGATTTTTTCTTCCTAGGAGCCCTTTACAGCTCAGTGTCCGGTGATGGACAGTGCTGTCTGTAACGAGAGAACGCTGTCCGGAGGCCGGCAGTGCACTGAAAAGGCTCCGAACTCTTGGGTAGCAGTATGGGTCCAGAAGGGCTTTGGATATGATAGGGCTTGGTTCCTCCCCACAGACAATAAACAAAAAAAAACAAAAAAATAACATACTCCTCACTAGTCTGGTGGTATAGGACTGAGAGGGGGATCATCCGGAAAATGCCGGGTAAGGTCCAAAGGCTTGCACGTTTGGGTATTACTGGTGCCATGACCTCCACTCTCACGGCGGCTTTGGAGGTCCTCCTGGAACTTCCGCCGCTGCATATGATTGCGGGGGCGCAGGTCCTAAAGACGTCCTATAGTCAGCACTAACAAGCTGCAACTCGGACATAAATCCGAAGGGCATGGAAAAATATTCGGGGAATAAGAAAAAATCCCACAGTGATAAATGTATGCAGATCTAATGAACCCGACATATCACTTTGAATCAAATTTCTGGATGACAACCTCACATGTGAACGTTAACTATCTCTCTGACCCAAACACGAGTAAAAACGAAATCAGATACACAGATGACTCCAGGAACTGTGACGGTGTCGGGGCTGGCGTGCATATTAGGCGCGCTGGTGTCGGCATCGGCATATCTCTTGGTAGCACCCCAATGGTCTTTCAGACTGAAATCTTTGCCATTTTAAGTTGTGCCTAATATCTTAGGGATAAGGGGATATCGAGCAGAAGAAATGCGCTCTTCTCTGATAGCCAGGCCGCACTAAAGGCTTTAGAGGCGAACTACATGGTCGAGGATTGTCAAAGAATGTCGTGAACACTTGGAATAGCCTTAGGCTAGTTGCCGGGGCACAAAAGCATTCAAAGCAAATTAAGAGGCCGACAGGCTGGCAAAGGTGGGAGCCTCACGAGCACGCATTGGTCCGGAGCCTTTCTGTGGCATCCCGTACAGAACTGCTTGTGGTGCCATTGAAAAATGGCTAACACAGAAACATACATTGTACTGGAAAAATATTGCGGGGCTGAGGCACACTAGATTTTCTTGGGAAGCCCCTCAAAGACTCGCACAACCATTTCCTCGGCAGAACAAAAGTGGATCTAAGGGGAATTACTGCCCTAGTTACAGGGCATTGTCTTTTAAGGAGCTAGATGGAAAAGTTCGTATCAAGTGCCCTAATTCTCCAGATGCTCTGTGGCAGATACTGTACAGTGTGTGGAGTAATATTGAATTCGAAACAATCAATAAATTGATTGAGAGAATGCCTAGAATTATAAGAGAAGTAATTAAGCGGAGAGGTGGTCACTCTTATGAAAAAGCCGTTTAGTCGAAATTTATTTTTGGGAAAGATTTACCTTTGTAATGAATTTGTTATCGCTTATATTATTGTATATAGATTAAATATAACATTTTTGAATTACATACATTTTATTTCATTCATAACAAATCATTAAACTAACAAAAATAAATATAATACATTTTTATTCTAGGTGGTTTAAACTTTTTACCAGCAGTGTATATATTTTTTTAAGCAAGCCTATGCATGTTGAAACACAAGCTGAAGCAGCATTCTGTTTGCGTGCTAATGCTATTCTGTTCAGAGAAGTATATGCTTGTTCGAACAAGTTCAAGCATTGTCCTTTACAAATTCTGCAATAATTTTTCAATAATAAAGTAAATATTTTTAGCTTTAAGACATAAACAATATAAATACGCTAAGCACTATAAATTTTTAGCGAACGAAAAAATCGATTAGTGAAATTTGAGTATTTAACACAAAAATATTTTTCCCACACTAACAGCAAAATGGCGCCTCGGACAAATGTCCGGGTTGCCCGACCCTAGAGCGAGCCCTGCTGCTAGGGATTTCTAGCAAATCTGTGAAGCTGTTAAAAGCTTATGTAGCGAAACTGTGTCTGCGGTGTGATGTGAGGGTGGCTTGTCTCCGAGTTTTAAAACGGGAATGGGGGTCAAGCAAGGTTGCGCGTTAAGCCCGACGCTATTTGCCCTTTGCTTGAGAGATCTTCGAGAACACGTGGGTGGAGTCTGACAGTGTGTGACACTTAATTGTTATTAGATAATTTTGCGGAATTTGTTGCGTTAAAATTCAAATTTTATTCTAGTAGTTTCTGTGTTATATTCTGTCTTGTGGGCTACACTATAATCACTTCTCTCCTTCCAGGGGTGGGAGATTGGTACCTGTCTGCCCACTACCTCTATATTGATGTTAGGACAAATGCATTATTATATGCGGATGATGTAGTGTTGATCGCGGATGATCCGAAAGTTTTACAAATAATTATTGATAAGCTGAGTGATTGATTATGCGTCGATTTGGAATCTCCACATAAGTTTAAATAAAACGAAAATGGTTATTATACAAAAAAGTGGGATTAAGCATAGATTGTGCGAAAAGTGGAGGTATAGGAACAGCCAGATAGAAGTGGTGCCTTCCTACAATTTATCTCGGAGTAAATCTATTTTCATCTTTGAATTTTAAATTGTATCTTAAATAAAAATTAAGTCTTGGCAGGCAAAGTATAGGGAGTGTTTGGCAAAATTTTCTCAAAATGGGCAAAACTGCCTATTAAATATAAAATATTTGATACCATCATTCGTGCTGTGGTATGCTATGGATATCAAGTTTGGGATGGGGAAGTTTTTGAAGAGGTAGAGAAGGTTCAAAGATTCTTTATAAGAAATTGTTTAGATTGCCTTTAAATACTCCAAACTACGTGCTCCATCTGGAAACTGGCAGAAACACCCTTTTTGCTGTACACTAAAACTACATTTCTCTTATATAACAAACATTTTGCTGATCAGCTCTTAAAACAGGTTACCGTTTATTGGCGTTGAAAACGGTTTTAACCGGCCAATGGGTTTTAAACGGGAATGGGGGTCAAGCAAGGTTGCGCGTTAAGCCCGACGCTATTTGCCCTTTGCTTGAGAGATCTTCCAGAACACGTGCGTGGTGGTCTAACAGTGGATGACACATATAGCAAAAATTTACTGGTTTAAAAAAAATTGAACTATTCTAGCAGACATGGAGTGGAGTTAGACGATCAGCCTAGTGTAGAATGGCAGATCCAGACCAAGGAATTATTAGCCTCCATAATAAATACACAGCGCCAAGAATTCGAATTTCTAGCTAATAGTGCAAATTTTCGTTAGCGAGCATTTGAATTTTAATGTTAATTATATGTAAGAAACTTGGATTTGGCATCAATGAGTGTTATTTTTAAATTATGAGGTGAATTGTTAAATTTTAATTATATACCGCGGATAGCTAATAAATGCTCGCTGTATAATCTGAATAAGGTGGAAGATACTTTCCATTTTGTG